>CM057457.1:325160000-325280000 GCA_016271365.2 Neoceratodus forsteri | reverse complement strand
AAGAATGTAAGCAGATTTCCAACAGGTTGGAACGGAGGCAGAAGTAATGGATAGACTGAAAATATGAAGTATAGGGGCGGTGAGATGGGCAGAACCTAGTCTCAGGAAAAGTGGTTCACATCCATCATCTCCGGCGCTCTTTATGTGATCTAGGTTGAGGAGTGAATCTTCGACTTCTTTGTAGGTAATAGTTGCAGTTGAAATGGGTGGGCTGGAGCGCAGGTGACTGGGTAGTGCTGACACTTTTGTTTGCATGGTTTGCGTAGGGCAAGGAGTCAAATGCAAGTCCAGCGGTAACAAAGTGTGAATTAAGTTCTTCGAGAATTTGGGAGTTGTTTTCCACCACTGTCCCATTAGTAATTCTTATCCAGAATAGATGTAGCTGAGGGCTGGCTTTCAATCGATTTTAACGCCCTCCAAATGTTATGAGAATTCCCATTGGCACGCTCCAAGGTGGACACACAAAAGTGTGTTTTTTGCAGCACGGATGCTTTTTACACATGCGTTCCTAGCCGTTCGGAAGTCTTGCTAATCTGCTGGACTCTTAGTGTACCTAGCCTTTGCCCAAAGTTTATCTCTACCAGAGCGCTGCTTTGACATCTGGGGTGAACCAGGGGTTGGAGATGTTACGTTCCCTGACTTTGATAGCAGCTGTGGAAGCTTGACTTTTTGTAAAATGTTAAGCATTTCATCCACAATGTTTATTTTAAAGGAGTTCAAGAGGCTGTGGAAACATACTTTTTTTTTTTTTTTTTTGCACCTCCCGTGCCACTCATTCGGGTCACCTGGGTGCACCCTGCCGGCACTCCTTCCCCGCCACCGTCCATCACCTCACTTTGCAGCCCCCAGGTAACCCGGCGTTTCCCTTTGTTGGGCCAGGTCCCCCTTTGGGGGAAAAGGCGCCTGTAGGTGTACAGCGCAACTCGTGGCCCGGTGCTGCTGGGGTCGGTCCAGGCTGTCCAGGGCTCCGTGGGGGGCGGGACCGGCAACATCATCCGGCTGGTCAAGGAGCCTTTTCCTGTTTTTTCTTGGAGTGCGATGTGCCAGGACTTCAAGGCATGAGCTGATATCTGCGCTTCTTCCGCAGCATGGCCCAACATGCTGCCTTGCCACCAGCCTTCATCAGAGGTCGGCAAACACTGGGTCACGTACTGGCACTCTCCCTCCCAGGAGAAGACGAGCCGTTGTGGGACTCCCGAGCCATCTCTTCTTCTTCTTCTTCTTCCCCCACCTGGCCCTCTGACACCCAGGTCCATTCCCCGAACCTGGGTCGTCTGTGTCGTAAGGAGAAATCCACTGCTGGGCCAGCTAACTTTTTTTTTTTTTTTGTTAAATTTAAAGCAGCTCATTTACAAAGTTTATTTCAAACATCTAAGTTCCAGTTAATTTATTTATTTATTTTTGGTTTAATTTGGTTTTGGTGGCGTCTCAGTGGTGGTCCCTGGTGGTGGTGGTGAAGTCAAGTGTTCCATGCCAGGAAGGGAAGGCGGCCAGCTATCACATGCGTGGAGCAAGGGGAAACCCAGCGTGGGTTTGCCATTATAACTAGCTGCTTGTACCGGCAAATTATAACCGGGTTTCCTGAATTGAAATTTTGGGGCGCCCTCGTTGCAAGCATACAGTGGTAGAAAAGTGGGAACGGGGGAGCAGTGCCTTCATGAGACTACATCTGGCATGTGACTCTGCAGTAGCAGAACTCTGAAGGTTCTGCAGTACTGTGTAACACAGAGAATGATGAATGGGATGTTACACGTTTTTTTCTGTTTACACACCCGAGGTGTGTAATATCACATACACAAGTGATTTTGTGTAACAAAGTAACACCCCAGCCTTTATTTTATATAATTTCTGATTAGTTTAGTGCTCTGTGGTTTTTAAAGATTGGGGAGGGGGAGCCACTGTCCTTTCTGTAGCATTCAGTTTCTATGAGCATGAGACTGCTGCAGCTTTGATTCGACTGACACCCACAGCATAATAACTGGGCTCCATTTCCTAAAAACTGGCTGTTATTACGGCATTAGAAGTGGTGTCAGTCTAGTCAATAAATGGGCTCAACAGTAATTATATAGAGGCCAATTTCTGGGCAGTGGTGTGCAATGAGTGTTTTTATTTACATTTATTTTTTTTTAACACAGATGTGTGATGCCACATAAGCCATGAGATTGAAGGCCGGGTGGCATATTTGTGTGTGTGTGTGTGTGTGTGTGTGTCTGTCTGTCTGTCTCTCTCTCTCCCCTTGCGTCCTTCGGTGTTGCTCATATTTTATTTAATATAACTTCTAGTTGACAGAACTGTAGTCTACAGGTAGGAGAGGAGCAGCCTAATTTTGCCTGCTGCTGTTGCATACTATGCTCGCTGCTGTGTGCGAGAGTGAAGCAATTCCCCGTTACACATGCGGGACTGATGGCGGTGGTGGATTTTTGTGGTGCGAGTGTTCCAGGTGGGACTGGGTTGAATGAGGCTGTAGCAGCACATAATAATGCTGTCACAAAGGATTATTTGATGCCATTGCATCGATCCGTATGTGACCCAGTTTTTCTCACTGGAGCCCCCATGGTTTGATGGGGCTTTCAAGGAGATGAAGACCAGTGGTCGGAGGTTGGAGGGAGCGTTGCTGGAGGAGGACTGGAGCCTTGGATGACAAACTGGCTTTCAGGATTCACTACGGTGAATATTAAAGGGCAATGGACCATAAGAAGGCAGAGTTCCTGTCCAGGGAGATTGCTGTAGGGAAGAACCGACCAGCTTTGCTCTTTCGGACTGTAGACAGGCTGTTACATTTTGCCTCTCTGCAGCTGAAAAGAGCAGTTTCAGTCGCACAGTGCAAAGAGCTTGCTCAGTTCTTTTTTGTCAAGGTGTCAGCCATTAGGACTGGGATAACTCCAGTGGAGTATGATCAGCCCTGCAGTGTTGAGCCTGCCAGGGACAGAAGCACTCCGGTTGCCTGGGATGATTTTTGGCTGGGGGGTTGGGTGGCTGAGGTCTTCGAGGTGATTTTTAAGCTGCAACCCACTTTTCTTGTGACCTGGACACGGGCCCGGCATGCCTCCTATTGGGATTTGCTGAGTTCGTTAGTCTACGTGTTTGCTGTCGGGGGGGTCTTCCTGGCATCTTGAGGTGTTAGTGAGACCCCTACTGAAGAAACCATCACTTGACCCGGACATCTTAGTGAATTATCGACCTGTCTCCAATTTTCCATCCTTGGGGAAGGTTGTGGAGAAAGTGGTGGCTTTGCAGCTTGAGGTGCACCTGATGGCCTCTGACACCTGAGCTAGTCCAGTCCAGATTTAAGAAGAAGCATGGCACTGAAGCAGCACTGGTCATGGTGCAAAACGGAATGGTAAATTCTCATCCTTCTCTATCTCTCTGCTTTTAACACTGTAGATCACATGGTGCTATTTGATCCCTTGAGAGAGAGCGCTTTGGACTCATTTGCTGGTTTGAGTCCTTTCTGACAAGCAGGATGCAGCGGGTTGTGATGGGAAGTTTCTCATCGCACCCGAAGCTCCTGACTAGTGGAGTATGTCAAGGCTTGATCTTGTCACCCATGCTATTTGCAGTATCCATGCTGCCCCTGGGTAATATCATTAGGCTTTACAGTCTGGGTTTTCACTGCTGTGCAGATGATACCCAGCTGTATACGTTCTTTGCCCCTGGGACATCAGACGTGCTAAACAACTGCTTGTCAGGAAGCCAGGGCTGGATGTCATTTAACTGGTTAAGGCTTAATCCAGACAAGATGGAGGTACTGGTGATTAAGCCTGGTCGTCAGTGGGATGTGGTTGCTACCGGAGCAGGAACAAGGTTGTTCCTGGGGTCCACCTCATCGGTGGCGGCCACTAAGGTGTGAAATCTGGGTGTCATCCTTGAAGACTGCTTGACACTTGAAGTTCAGGTGTCTGCCGTCATCCAGAGTGGATTTTAAAATATAAGGAATGTGTCTTGGATTAAACCCTTCATCCCACCAGAAGACCTGCCATCATTAGTGCATGCTTTTGTCGCTTCCAGGCTCTATTACTGTAACACTATACTTTGTGGTCAGTGGGGGCAACCTCCACTGGCTGCACCTTGTGCAGTACACTGCAGCCCGGTTGTTGATGGGCCTTTTGAGGTCCAATCATATAAACCCAGTTTTGCCCGAACTGCACTGGCTGCCGGTCAGGTGGAGGATTGCCTTCAAGGTGGGCCAGTTCCACCTACAAGGCCTTATACGGCTCGAGTCCGGGCCATCTATCTGACCTGCTGACTCTTGCCCGCCTGGTATGCTCACTACGGTCATCCTCAGAGGGCCTACTGGTGGTCACAAGAGCACGATTAAAGACATCGGGAGACCGTGCCTTTGAAGTTGCGGGACCAGTGCTATAGAACTCCCTCCCACTGTCATTAAGGGAGTCCCCTTCCGTGGAAATATTTAAGCAGGACCGTAAGATGCCTCTTTTAATCGAGCATTCACTGTCCACTGATTGTAACCAAAATTTAATTGAATGTTAAGAACATAATTTGTGATTATTTTTTTTCCCCCAGTTACTTTGACCCTGATTAAAAATGTGTGTCTGGCTGTAATTTGTTTGTTACCATTATGTAAAGCACCCAGAACCTATGGGCTTGGGTGCTAAAGAAATAAGTGACTTGACACATACTTGTGGGATATAGTGTGTGCTAATTTCAGGTACTGGTTCCTGGTTGTAATTGGCCCTGACAAATAACTACCGCATGATTACGGTTCAGGGCTGTGGTGAGGTTGAAAATCCCTTTTTATAGTGTGTTTGGGGGATGGAGTGGGTAGGGGACTGTAACATCCCATTGCAATGCATTGTGATTACAGGCTCAGTTTTCAATAGGATTTCTCCAGTTCTGTCTCTATGGGAAAATTCATTTGAAAACTGCCGCTCCGAGGCCATTGAAGAGGTGGGCCAGCCTGAGACTGGGAAATAATCCTTTTGCAGGATGCGTCCACCAGGTGTGGTCTCTAAAAGATGTTTCACCCACCCTGGTTAACTGCAGTTTGTGAAATTGGGGGTGGTCACAGGACTTATCATACTGACATTTATATAAGCCTTGCCAGATCTCAAATTGCAGTTTCCTTCATTCTGTTTCACCTCATCAAAGAACACAATGCTGGCGTGCAGAAGGTGTACAACCCCAGTGTCTCTTCCCCAAATGTTGTTTGATAACTCTGGGCAACAGTTGGTTTAAAATATGCATTTTCCATGACACTGTAGTGGTATGCTGGGCAGAAGTGCCCTGGTTGGAGGAACTCTCACAGCAGCATAAGCCACAGTGGAGTGTTGCAGCAGCAGGGAATCAGTTATTCACTCAGAGCTTTGAGTCGGTCTGACAGAAAGAGAGGCAGTAAGAGGTCCCCAGCCTTCTCCTGTCCTGATTTTTCGATCCCTGAATAGCTGAGCAGGGAGTTGTGGCAGCAGTAGTCTCCAGTGGTGTACACCAGTGTGGGGTGAATTATGCAATAGGGCATGACAGGGTGTGTCATTAATTAGGGGTCAGTAATCACATGTCTGAGTGTGTTCTGCATGAGGCGCTTCGGTTGAGTTCCTTAAACACATGAGAGGGAAGTGTGAGTGATGACCATAATCACAATCCCTATTGCACTTGTAAAATGGGATCCTGCTGCACATGTTCTGAGAGAAGAACGTTGATTAACTAAAAGAAAACCACTTCTTGGAGTTTTAGAAACAAAGTCCCCCTTACTGCTAATACTCTCCATGTGAACCCAGTGGCTGACAGGGACCTGTAGGTGGTGGTGGATGTCAAGATGAACAACTCTGAGACTTGTAGGAGGGCAGTGGCCAAGGCCAGTGGGATGCTGGGATGCATCACTAGGGGGGATCACCTCCAGAAGGAGGGAAGTGGTACCCCCCCTTTATAACTCCTTGGTGAGGCCAGGCCGCACCTAGAGTACTGCATGCAGTTTTGGAGGCCACACTTAAGGAGGGACATTGAACTCCTGGAGAGGGTCCAGAGGAGGGCAACCAAAATGATCTGGGGCTTGGGGGACAGGACTTATGGGGAGAGTCTCGAAGAGCTAAATATGTACACATTGGAAAAGAGAAGGGACCTGTGGGACATGATAGAGGTCTTCAAGTACATGAAGGGATTAAATAGGGAAGGGTAGTCAGGGTGCTCCAGGAAGGAAGGGGGCAACTAGGGCATGGATGAAAGCTGGGGGGAGATTCAGGAGAGAAAGGAGGAGGTGCTACATCACTGAGAGGGTGGTGGAGCCATGAAATGTGATGCCCAGGCGGCTGGTGGAGGCAGAGACGGTGGAGGGGTTCAAGAGGGAGTGGGACAGGTACAGGGGAAGGGTTCTGGAAGCAAAGTCCTGTGCAGTGGGAATATCCGGGACTGGGAAGGGAGAAGCCAGAGAGGGCGAGGGGGCAGCAAGGTCAGCTCCCTGGGTGGGGGCTGACCAAACGAGCAGACACGAAAGACCGTTGGGTGTATTCTGCTGCCATTTTAGTATGTAACCTCTGCTGATATGCGCCTCTCTCTGCAAGTGTCTTGGAGATTTGAGACTGCAGTACTGTGGAGTGGGACAAACTCATTCGTCTGGACAGAAACTAATTGACTGTTTCAGGTTAGCAGTGGCATGTAAGATGACACTTTTTGTATTGAGACATGGTTTGCATTTCAGATGGTGGTTTTTCTTTTTGTGTTCGTGTTTGTTCTATTGATGCCACCTCCCATTCTCTGCCTCTGATATCTTTCCAGAGCTCCCACAGTGACACCTCGCTGGTCACCTGACCTCCTTTCGCCATCCTCCACACTACCTTGGTTTACCCCACAGGTGGGGATGGGTTGGTGAGGGTTTACCCCTGAGCTGCCCGGTTTTGTGAGGAAATTAACATGGAGCAGTAGGGGCGGTTCCAGATACATCCGGGTCCTTTGATGGAGGCAGGGCCATTTTCCTTGTTTCTTCCTGTCACCCAGACGCAGACATGCAGGGGAGACCAAGACATGCACACAGGCATGCTAAAGTGTGTATCTGTCCCTGGCCTGTGTCTATGTAACCCACCCTAGGCACCTTCAGCTGGTCATCAGGGTGGCAGTATTGCAGCAAGGACAGGGACCCTCCGTCCCTCCCTCCCTGGAGGAGGAGCGCATCCCGTAGGACACTTTGTCCTCCTTCCATCAGCCAACCCTCAGTGACTCAGGCTTGTTCCCAAACCCATATCACCAGCGTCTAGTGCAGTAGCCCTACCAGAGCACTGACAAGCTGGCCCACTGGTCATTTCCCTTGAAGACAAACCCTCACTTGGGTTCCTGCACCCTCCCTGTGCTCCCCTATGTCCCTGTCAGTTGGCAACTCCATATGTGGACCCCCCGATTTCCAATCCCTTGAGATGTTTGCGGTACCTGCAGCACCCCCTTTGCTGTCTACCAGGGTATCTTGCCCCCCCAAGTAGTTTTTCTGCCTTCATCGTGTGGTGACTACTCAGCCCCCCTTCCCCGACCCCTCAAGCTGGCAACCGTCTGCCTGGGACTCACCTGGTTTGGAGGTTTACCTAATTTCCTCATCTGGTGGGGCTGGAGGAGAGGGCTGTCCTCTCCTCACCCCAGTACTAGTAATCCAGAGCGAACCAGCGGCAATTCCTTATGCAGGCTTGGATGGGCAGGCAGAGCCTCGTTAAGCCCCCACTGTCTGTTTCCTAGTTTTCTGTCCCACCCCTGCTGCAGAATGTCATGTATGTGTCTGTGAGGGAGCACACACGCATGATACCTGTAGCCCCCCCATGTTGCTCAAGCGGTACCATTATCAGGCCTCCATCTGGTGGCAGTCTGAGGCCAGGCGGACATCCTCCATGGGAGAGGAGAGCAGTCCCTTGAACACTCAATCCTGTCCTTCCTGGCGACCTGAGTCTGTTCCTGAACCTGGATCATCAGCATGGCAGGAGGCAAGGCACCAGCCCTTCAGCCCCCCATGCCACTGGGCTGACTAGCAGGCAGTCTCTTAATGTCTTCCCTGACACTCTCGGGGTGTCCTGGGCCTGTCTGAAGGCACTCCCGCTTATAGTACTCTGCCAGCTCCTCTACTGGTGGTACACATGCCCGTTCCACAAACACTAATGGCCACTGGTGGTAAGGAAACTTTGAGCAGTTGAGGGAGTCAAGCAATTAAAGTCGACCAGGACACCATGAGGGCACCATATTTACCCTCCTTATTAGCTCCTCCCCATCTGTGCCCTCTGAGATGAAGAATAGTATCCGTCCCCACTGAACAACCTCCCCTTCCCTTCTATATAGAGGAGGGTGTTACTCTTGTAACAGCAAGCCTGCAGTAGCCAAGGGGGCGCTGCATACTTTCCTCCACTTTAAATGACTGCTGTCCTGGCAATCAGCACAAACAGAAAACGAATGGCGGGACGGAGAGACGGAGAGAGAATTTAAATACCTTGGCTGGGATATGAACCCAGGCTACCCTGGTTTCATGGAATACTGTTCCGGTTGTGCTACCAGCTGTGCCACCAAGGCAGCTAGAAACCTGGGACTCCCAGAAGCACCTCACTTTTTCTCTAAACCCAGTTGTGCATTGGACCATGTATGGTGCGTCTGAGAATCCCAGGTTCTCTCTCTCCTTGCTGGTCTCCGGGCTTCATAACTACCGGGAGGTACCTCCTGTTGTCAAGTGACAGGCAGGAACACAAAGCTCTGCAGCCTGGACATCCTCCCTCCCACTTCCTGTGACCACCAGTTTACTTCCTGCCTTGCAAAGAGCAGGTACTCTGCAGCAGAGTTCTGTCACTGAGGCGACAGGGCTGAAAACTTCAGGACTGTAAGTTTGGATATTTTTCATTACACGGACATCCACAGAGAACAGGAATGGGTGGATCAAGGCAAAGCCCCCTCTCTGCTCTTAATGGGCCCCAGTCTCAGCCGTGCATGCTGGACAGACTGGCCCCTCTCAGTTGCCCATAATTTCACTGCTTCCGTTTTTTCCTCTCCAAGGATTTCTTTTCAGTTGCCCATAACAACTCTCTCTAGGCATTCAGGGGGTACTGGCCTCAGCCGTGCTTGCTGGACAGACTGATCCCTCACAGCGCTTCTCGCTGCCAGAAGCTCAGGATGCATCTGACCAGAAGGGCATGCCATTTTCTTTTTCCCATGCGAAAAGCCTCCTGCGTTAACAGTCTTGGCAGCACTGAGCTGACCCCCAACACACACACACACAAAAGTCTGGTCAGAGGATAACGGAATTGTATGCCTGGGGGAGACTTGGGCAGCGGAGGAGGTGCTATACTTGGACAGACTGAATCCAGGGCGGAGAGCCTCAGACTGAACCCAGGACACAGCAGCACTTCCCGGTGGTAGTACCGAGGCCCTTGGGCTCCCAGCAGCTGGTGACGCTACTCGCAGGCAGCACACTGTTTATTGACGAGCACCTGGGGTGACTTTAGGCTTGTCAACGGAGGCCATTACCGCCAGGCAGGCCATCAGATCCACCACTATGGCAGCAGTGTTCTCAGGCCATCAATGAGCTTCTGGGATTTTCAACTCGTCGACGGAGGTCTTATTAAGCTAGTGACTCAGCTTTCAGGCTACCCAGATTTATTTTTTTTATTTTTTAATTTTTTTCCCCTGGGGCAAAGGCACCTTTAAGGAGCATTTCTTCCTGTCGACGAGCGCTTTGAAGGAATCTGCTCATCGACGGAGGCCGCATGGAACACAGCTAGTCAGGCGGCCGTCTGCCCAGGCCATCAACGAGCTCCTTGGTGCCTCAGCTCGGCAATGGGGACCTCATTCAACTCGCGCCTCTACTTACCGTCCCTTTAGCGGCACAGCCCATCTGAGCACCGGTGTCAAAGGCTCATCCACGGAGTTCCTACCAGGAGCAAATGGGGGGGACTCCCACAGGTGTGTTTGTGTTTTTTTTTTTTTTTTTTTTAATGGCAGGCACTCCCTACAGTTTCAGGGGCAATGGCCGTGGGGTTGCACCTCGTAGCCCCCTCCCTCCAATAAAGGAGCTACCTACTTGGGCAATATGGCTCACAAAGGCAGACAAGCCAGGAGTCCTAGTGACCTCGCACTGGAATTTAATTTTCTGTTCCAGACCTTTTTTTTTTTTTTGATCAGAGGCCCAGACCACAATGGAAAATCGGTTTCTTGATGCGGGTCCTATCCCCTAGCACATGGATTACTAGATCTCGTGGATTATGGGACTGGCATGGGGTGCACAGCATACCCACCAGCAACAGGGGACGACATTACCCCCCCCCCCAGTGTATAATAGGATAAGCCTGCCGGAATTCCTCCAAGACCCACCTCAGTTGACCTCCAGCGCTGCTCTCTATCATCTAGAAGACACATCTCTAGGTTCACCTGAGTTTGACAAAACATTCAGAAACTGGGCCAGGCCACCACATGATGTGCTCCCTGGTTTCGAACGCAGAGCCCCTCGGGACCCAATGGTCAGGCAAGTGGAGGTATCCCTCATACAGACCATTCAGGCGTCCAACATCACTCATGGCTATGACTCAGTCTTAGTCTTTTCGCATGTAGCCTTGTGGCCAATCCCTTCAAGTAAAAAACAACAAAAAAAAAAAAAACAAATTGGCCTGGCACCTAGTTAGGCTCTTGCGCCTGGCCTATGCTTGCTCAGTCGTCACCCAGCAGTACAGCAGCCAGCCACAGAAGCAAATTCCAGGTCTTACCAATCCTCAGCCCCGTGCACCTCAGCAAGTGGGACGCACCTTTAGCAACTCGGCTGGTTAACGCACCATATGAAGGAAACCTGCAGTGGGGAGTCGCCCTCAAAGAGGTGATAACGCAATCCGAGGAAACAGAAAAGGTACGCATGCTACTTCAGAGGAAAGAAACACATTCTGGTCACCAGGCTCCTGAAAGCATTTTCATGCCCACGTCTACAGCAAGGGCAGAATGAGACTTCTTCAGGAAAATATCGGAGGGTTCTCTTCCCATGACCAGTGTAACTACAGGGGAGGATGTGGTGGCACCTGAGGGGGGTGGCAACAAAAAGCCGCAGTGAAGATCTGACTCATCCTCGCGTGGAGGGCAAATGGGTCCTTACCAAGACACACAAGGAGATTTGGAGCATAGTACAACACCAATTCCGAAACGAATTCAACTCAAAGCCACCATTGGCCTCACTTGGTTCCCTGGCCAATCTCTACCAGTAGATTGGCAATGTCCCAGGCAATTACAGTCTTGGCAAAACTCATCCGATTTACTAGTCTCCTTCAAGCGGGGGCTAACGAGCAGGTTCCCCCGCAGACTGAAGTAGGGACGTTTCCTCACTCTTTCAAGGCACGGCAGACTTTAGACCAGTCTTGGACCTAAAATTTGGGCACCGCTTCATGCGCAACAGCTCCATCAAGATGAAAACGTTATTGCCCACCATCAGGAAACTCTTCCTGGGGGATGGTCCTGTCATCTGTAGATTGACATGTCTCCTATCTCCTTGTACCCATCCAGGAGTAGTACAATAGATCTGGTCCAAGGTGGGAGAAATTCACTTTCCATTTAAAACGTTTCCGTTTGGGCCCAGAGGGTTGGTCCAGGCCAGATCATAGAGGTGGTATTGACTCCTAGGGACAGAATCGTGTGTGTGTGTGTATATGTATATATGTATGTGTGTGTGTGTGTGTGTGTGTGTGTGTGTGTGTGTGTGTGTGTGTGTGTGTGTGTATATATATATATGTATATGTATATGTATATATATATATATATGTATATATATATATATATATATATATATATATATATGTATATGTATATATGTGTATATATATGTATATATATGTATATAGTAGTATATATATGTATATATGTGTATATGTATGTGTGTGTATGTGTGTGTGTGTGTGTGTATGTATAGTTTATCTATCTATACAGAGAGATAGATATAGATATATCATTTCTCTCTCTCAACTAGGATACAGCTCTCCCCCTACCTGGTCAGCATCCTCCAAGGTGGTCAACATCCTCCAGAACCCCTCAGTTTGATCAGGCAATGCCAGCAGTAGCGGAGGTTCTCCAGTGCGCCCCCCCAACAGAGGCACGGATTCATCTTGAACCGGTGCAAGGGCCCTTTATTTCCACCCCAGTCCCTTCCCTATGTGGAAGAGGACCTCACAATCTGGTGTTTCACACACATGGGAAATCCATGGACTTAGAGAGCCACTTCAGTGTTTTCAGTCATCTCACCGAACAGCTCACCGTTACATAAAGCTCATAGGGGACATGCTTTCCCTTGTAGATATAGTCTCTTGGTCACGGACATGTCCTCCTTCATCGTCATACTCTCCTAGACACTAATTCACAGGCAGCCCATCCAGGCAAGCTCCCTCAACCTGTAATCTCATCCTAGAAATCCAGGGAAGACGAGAAACAAAGTTCCCAATTCCTCACCATGGGAGCATTTCTTCCTTGGTGGGCTCTGAGGACCAATATTATGAGAGTTCACAATCTTGGGCTTCCTCTCGGAGCAAAAATTGTCTAAAGTCACTGCCTAGGGGGCTGTGGAGATATACGTTAGGTCTCCACACCAGACAAGCGGCCTCTGGCAGAGTCCAGATCCAGCATAACGGACAACCTGAGCAGCGATGACTTATATTGACTCCGGGGTTGAACAAGGAGCTCATGGGATACACAAGGATTTCCTTCTGCTCATGGGATACACAAGGATTTCCTTCTGCTCTTTCAGTGAGCTGTACTGTGCCTACCAAGCCGGCTGGCAGTATATCTTCCAGCTCTGAATAACATCCTGGCAGACCAGTTAAGTCACAAGGACTTCCTACCATGGCAATGGGAGCTAAAGGTCAAGGCCTTCATCATACCTTAGGTGGATCTCTTCGCCTCTCGACTAACCTCCCATATACCTTTTTTCCTGATTCGGCTACTCTCCGAGGTCCTGCATAAGAGGTAACCGCGGATCCAGCAGAACTATTTTTGACCTGCCCATCCCGTCCCAGGGGTCCATAGTTCACTTGTCTGATGCTGATGGCAAGGCAACCTCCAACAAGAGCTGGACTCGGTCCAGACCTTCTACGCAGGCCCGGTGCTGCATTGTAATCTCTGTAGGCTTTCTCTCTCGCAGGGAGATCGATAAGGAATCTTTTAAAGGGGCTAGAATTTTTCCCTTTCGGCATCACAAGGATGCTTCCTTTTTATCTTGTGTCTAATACAGACTATGGTGCAGATTCTCTTTCCAGCTTCAGTTGCATCAAATGTCGACTAGACTGTACTCTACTCATTCTTCAGCCCCTCCAAAGAATTCGAGAAAGAGCTACAACCAGCTTCCTGGTGGGTCCAAATTCCACGTCAGGAGCAATCTGGTTGATAGATGCAGGAGAGTCCTTGTGGTCTCATCCCCATATGAGATGATGGAGGATTCCTGAGGGTGGCAAATTTAAAACACCCTGCAGTCCAGCTGGAGACTCAGCTCGGTCGAAGAGGCAGCCCTCATACACCTGACAATGAAAGTCACCTTTTCTCATAGCTACCTCTTTAGCCAGTCTCATCAAGGCGCTAGGCAGTGTCCCCATTTACCCCCATCTGTACTTTGATTCAAGTACAAATTATGAAATTCAAGTACATTTCTGTGTGGAGGAGATACACTGTACCCCATAATTCTGTTTGAAGTATATGTACCCCACAGAAATGTACAAATGGTAGAATGAACCCTTGTAATTTATTTTGTACCTCTGAAAATATTTGGAGAGGGTGCAGTGCACCCCCAGATCTGTAGCCTTAATGGGAACACTGGCGCTAGGAGATATTCTTCCATAGGGATCGTTGTATAGTATTTTGTATACTTATTGGTAAGGACTCTCTGGTCCTATGATTCGATCCAGATTTCTTTTTTCAAAGTTAATGGTTCCTTTTTCTGCAAACTGGCTGAGCCCTCCTTTCTGGTCTCCTTCCCCCAAGGAGAAGGAATTTCATGCTCTGGATCCTAAAAGAGTGAAGCACTGCCTTAAAAGTGCCGAGTCCATTCGTAAAGCTTCCAGCTTATTCGTCCTCCCAAGGACCAAACCGTTAAAGGAGTGACTGCTAGACTCTATTCCAGGTGTCTCCATTCATCCATAACCACTGCCTTCCAACAAGCGGGGTTGTCTTTTACCAGGACCAATTAAGGCACCATCAGCCAGGGCCGTGGACATCTCGGGGGTGGACTTTAATGAACCTTCTCTGGCTGACTTGGGCAGGGCGGCTAGTTGGCCACCTATTCTCGCTATATCCAGTCTGTCAGTTGAATTTGTCCACCTCGACCGAGGCTTCTTTGTTCCTCAGTCGGTGGTGGTGATCCATTAAGGGGCCTTTACATTCTTCCCACCCGGAAGCCAGGGGATGCACTGCTTTAGTATATCCCAGTAGTTATGAAGCCCAGAGATCAGCAAGGAGAAAGAAATTGAAATTTAAACACCTGTAAATTTTCTTTCTCCGACTGCTGGTCTCTGGGCTTCTTCCCTCCCAGAATGCAATAAACTGGCGGCCAGCTGGCAGAATGTTTGAGATAACGTTGTCTCTTTCTCTTTCCTATTTTATATAATACTACCAGGTTGGATATGCTTTGGGAAGAACTGGTGGTCACAGGAAGTGGGAGGGAGGATGTCCAGGCTGCAGAGCTTCGTGTTCCTGCCTGTCACGTGACAATAGGAGGTACCTCCCAGTAGTTAAGAAGCCCGGAGATCAGCAGTCTGAGAAGGAACATTTACAGGTATTTAAATTTCAGTTTTCCAGCTGCCTTGGTAGTGCTGCTGGTAGTGGAACCGGAATGATATTCTAGGCAGCCTGGGTTCAAATCCCAGCTAAAGCACTTATTTCTTTTTCTCTCTCTGCTGGCAATTGGTGAGTGAGATGCAAGGCTTTGTATGCTACTCTGTCTGTAGAGAGTGGTCCAATCACCTTTGGGACCACAGCCTGCGTGGTCACCGTCTCTGTAGATGGGATAATCCCCAAAGGAACCACTTTTTTCCATTACTGCTCCACCCACACTGCCCCAGGACTCCATACTCTGGTCCACAAATGGTTATCTGGGGTTAAACGACCTGTATATCTTGGAATCCCACAAAAACTTTGAGACCAGTGACTTGTATCTGGCTGCAACCCAGCCATTAATTGAAAGCACTATCCCTTGGCCATTCCACCCAGAGATCCTCTCCCTTCAACTTAAAGCCCCAGTGGCACTTCCCACACTAATGGTCCTGCAGCAGTACTGCCCTGATCCCTACTCTGTCCCATAAAACATGGCCTAGGTGGGTAGTGCCATCTCCCCCTTCCCATGGTATACCTCCTGCCTATGCAGTGCCCAGGATGGGGCTGTTAAAGCAAAACCTTAAGGACTTGCCAAAACATGATGTTGGCTAAATTTTTTATATATGTAATTTTTTTTTATTTTGAAATTATGCTTTTATACTCTCCTACTGCCTGTCGACTCCTTCAGGGCATCCCAGGGGTCAGCCTCCTGTCATCTGCCCACTGGACCAACCTCCCAGTCCTCCATGGAGCTTTGGTTTCTCCCCCCTGATTGGGGACAAGGTGGGGCTCTGACCCCATAATCCTTCATTCCGTCAGGCCCGGAGGTGGTTGGTGAGCAGGGGCAAATCGGAGGCATGCCTCAGGAAGCCAGTCATCCCGGAGCCGACAGGTGTTTCCCATTTTTCTCTCAGACGCAGTGAAATCCCCTGATGTCATGGTGCTATGTGCCGATGTCCACTGCGCTACTGACTGCTGGTCCCCTCCAGGCCGGGCTTGTGGTTCCCCCGAGCTTGCGCTCGAGGTCACTCACAAGTAGCATGGGCATCTGCCATCCCACCCACCCCACCCCAGAGATGGCGAGCTGTTGTAGGATGCTCAAGTCGTTCTACCCTGGCCGGCCCACCAGTGACCAGAGTCCGCTCCAGACCTGGGTAAGTCTGAATTAGCCATGGCCGGAAATCCAACCGCTGCGCTGACTGAAACTAGCGTTAGCTACATTTTACTTGTCTCACATACTTTACAATGAAATCTGCTCTCTCGTTACTTGTCTTTCAGGTAGGTTTACTTGCTCCAGGCAGGGATCCGTAGTATTTACACACCCCTGGCCCAAGATGATAGTCTATAATAGGCACACATGACTTTTTATTTATTTAAAAATGTAAATAGCCTTAAAAATTGTATACATTTTTTAATTAGTGAGCCAACCCAATTGAAGTCCATACTGAGGCAATTCGGTTGATGCCAGTTACATAACTGTATCAGTCTGAAACTGGAATCCTCCATCCCGGCTTTTTCCACAGGACACTCCCTCTGTCTTGCGGGAACCTGATAAGCAAAAAGGAGAGACGCACAAACACCAGTACAAAACTTGGTGCCCAGTGGGGAAGTACACTATATCTTCAAACCTTGACTGTTTGTAAAGTCAGTGTAGGGCTTGGTAATGCATCCTTAAACAGTCCCTTAGCTGGCATAGTCTTGGTAGCATTGTGGCCACTAATGTGGGTCAGGGCCACAGCTCCTGTCTGAATGCTGTGATTCACCTGCCACATGTCCACTACTTCCTGGGTAGACCCACAATGATGAGCCTTTAGAAAATGCCACTGGTCACTGCCTGGTCTACCAGTCACTCATCTTGGTGAGCCTAAGCTTCCTCACAGGCCCAGATGGTGAAGTGAAGGAAGTGCTAGCCCCACATCTCTTATAGTCTTAGTCAGCTTCTTGTCAATCTGGCACAACTTCATTATATTACTTGGGCCCACCTAGGAGAGAGCTGCTTCACATTATTGTCCACTCCCTGGGGTCTGCTGTTCTGCCCAGTGGAATACCGTACCATGCCTAGAGTAAATGCTTCAGGGATGACCTGGTGGAGGAACAGTGGGTGAAGGTAAAAAGGGGGCATAGTTAGGGCAACAAACCTCTGTGTCGGGCAAGTGAGAAAAAGCAAGAGGAAAAAGACTGTAGTGGTTCTCAGAAGACACCAGAAAAGGTAAAAGCTGAACAGGTAGCATTCAGAAGGTATAAGGAGACTCGGTGGAAGGAGAATAGGGAGGTGTATCGGGGGAAATGGATGTGAAGCAGGGAAAGCAGTAAGGAGCACAGAGTGTGGTGGTAAAGAGTTTACATGGAGGAAGTGGGGTGTCTTGGGGATCAGTGCTGGGACTGGTCCTCTTTAATGTCTTCATGACATTGTAGAGGAGCTGGAAGGGAAGGTCTGCCTCTTTGCCGATGACACCAAAATCTGCAACACGGTGAACACTTCTGGGGGAGGTGGAAAGGATAAGCAAAGATCTGAGAACTCTGAGTGGTCAAGGGTCAAGGGTATGGCAGCTATGTTTGAGTGTGAAAAAGTGCAGAATAATGCACTTGGGGCATATGAACCCAGGGGTCGAGTGGTACTGGCGACCACCAAGGAAGAAATTGATCTGAGGGTAATTGTGATGACCTTGAGGTAGCCAGGCAGTGCAAAAAGGCAATTGGGAGGGCTAGCGGGATACTGGATTGCATAGGGAGGGGTATCACCAGCAGAAAGAGGGAGGTGATGTTGCCCCTGTATATAATGCTGATTAAGTAGTAGTAAAATGTTTGTTTTTATGCAGGAAAAGGTTACAAGTTGCACATCATTGGTTCAAAATAACCAATTTTCAAGATAGTTGTGTTTGTCACGTTATCTTGCATATAAAGAACAATATATTTACATACAAAAACATTTTAAGACTAATTTCTATTACATAATAACTTTAGTCCAGTTAACCTTAGTCTGATTAAAAACCCCACCTAGAATACTGTCCAAATGTACTACCTGGAAGAGAAGAGGAAGAGAGGGATATGATGGAGATCTTTAAAAGGAGCTCGAGAACAAGGGGACATGGTATGAAGCTTGAGGGGGGGTAGATTCAGGATATATGTGAGGAAGTACTGCTTCACAGAAAATGGTGGATCCCTGCAGCAGCCTTCCAGTGGAGTTGGAGGGGGAGAAAACTGTAGTGGGGTGATAGAATCCATGGGATAGGCATGGGGAACCTTATTGGAAAAGGGGGGGCGGGGGAGCTGGAGATAGACTTGGGGTCTGCAGTGATATTGTCTGTAGGGGAAAAATGGGCAGACTGGGTGGGCCAAGCGGTCCTTATTTGCCATCAAATTTTATGTTTTTTATTTTACCGTCTGGATTACCCAGTCCTTCACCACTGATGGTTCTGGCAGGGCCTTCTTTGCTCAGCCATCTGGCGAGCACAGGCATTGTACATCTTGGGGATAGGGTGAAGACCCACTTTGTTTTCCAGGTCTTCTCTGGGGGAGCTTACCACCATGTCTGGTTTCAGAGGCCCAGTCACGTGGACATTTTTGTGGGGTGGTCTCACCCCCTTCAACATTATTAATTCCCCCTTCAGGTAGTGATTGGGGGTGGACTTGAAGGTCCAGGCGTAAAAGTTACTAGGTGCATAATCTTGTAGGTCCTGGGTCCTCCTTATTGGCCACTACCCTCTCACTCTGGATCCCTGTCCTTTCTATCTTGGTGGCATTGGTCCCCATCTCTGGCTCTGGAGCCGGAGATACTGTGACTGATGTTGCACCCTCCTTAAGGCCTCTGATGATAACTTGGGGGAGGCGGGAAGGTCTGGGAGATTCCCCTGCAGCATTGGCACTGATGCATGGCCTGACCCCATGACCTAAATGGTCACACTCCTTGGACTTGGGTGTCCATGCCGACCTCTGTCTGGAGATGCATTGATTCTAGTGGTTCATGGTGCCCATTGCATTCCTGCTGTTATTTGAGCAGTCTCTTGGTTGCTTTTCGTTCACTATAAAAAATAATTTTAATTATTATCTCTCTGCATAAAATGTGCCCGCCTCCCACAACGTCCTGATCCCAGATATATGTGCTTACTCTGAGCCTAGCTTTGATACCTCAGATGGGTTTTCTGAGCCTAGCTTTGATACCTCAGATAGGTTTGAACTTGTTTTTTATTTATAAATTTTTTTTTTTTCTTTCAGTTTAACTGTTTCCACTCCTCCCACTTTAGAATTGCAGAGATCGGGGCATCCAGATGCAACTGCACACCTCTGTGTGAGGAGCCAGCACAGATCTTTGCATGTGCTTCATGCCTGCCCGGGAGCATGCACCTACTGACTAGTGTGCTTGCACCATTTTGGAAATCCGCTATCCCATAATTGAAATGGGGAAAATGGTCACACTGGCTTGTTTCTGCACTGGAAAACCACTTTGGGCATTACATTTTGGCACTAGCCATGATGGCCCTAGCCTCCTAAATTCCAGCAGTACCTTCAGTGTATGCTGCTGCTTTGGGGTTGTATGGGAGGGGGCAGCTCTCCCGACACTCCATGGGGGCCAGCCTTGGTTTCTGATGTCAAAGACTGGGAAGTTATTCTTTTAGCACGGTGCATCTACCTGTTGTAGTCCCTAGGGATGCACAGTATGTTACTGTGGGGGGGTTAAAATACTGTACATCTCTAGGGACCCCATCGGATAAACTGCAGTTTGGGGGATCAGAGGGTTGCAGAACTTACCATGCTAGCACAACTATAGCCCATATGGTCACTTCTTGCATCTAGTCTCACTGCATCATAGAACCTATTGTAGGCAGCCGGCCCGGTGGTGCAGAGGACTGAGGCGCTGGATGCCTTACCTCATGTCACGCTGGTGATCTGGGCTCAGGAATGACCTCAGATTGTCGGAGGAAGCTGGCACAGAGGGTGGGTGGGAGGGATGGAGGGAGCATGATTGAGCAACCACAAGGCAGTTCTCTCTTGGGGAGGCTGTCTTCCCCGGGTGGAGGTCGATAGGCAGGCGCAGGCGAGGGCGGCAAATGGTGGAGGTGCCTTGAGACATGGCTCATGCGGTGCTCCACATGTGCAGCAAGAACCGAGGTATGGGAAGGGTGGAAAAACGGGGGAAAAAATTGGGGTAAAGACCCGGTATAGAAAAAAAGAATGTATTGTAGGCATTCAGTAGTGCAGTTTCTAGGGACATGGATATGTTGTTCATCCACACTTTCTGGCAGGTTCCTTGCCGCTTTAAATCTTGCCGGAAGGTCTTCAAGCTGGCTCCTCCCACCCACCCAGGTGGTAAAACCCTCGGCTCTGCCCCATGACGCCAGATCTTCCTTACCGCTTGGAAGCTCAGGTTCCCTCCTTAGCGCTCTGCGTTTTCGACTGGTTCCTGATTTTTCGGTTTCTCCGAATTTAGTTGTAAGTTTTCTAAAACTTCTGTCTTCTTCCCTCGCTGCTGTGATGGATATTTAGTTTCCCGGCGCCCGGGTAATACCTCCAGGAAGGACCCGCACTCCACGTGTGTTTACTGCCTCGACTTGGACCATGATTTTTGCTGTGCCCTTTCGACCAGTGTCCTGGAGGATCGTGCGGCCCGTTTGGGGCTCTGGTGACCTGAAACTTTTTCCGCGCCGGAAAAATCCTTGGAGGCTCGTTGGGCGGTGTCCTCGTCCGCTGTCTCGGCTGAGCAGCTCGATCTCTTTCCTCCATGGAGGAGGCGGCGACCAAGTCTCTCCCCCTCCCGGTCGCGGCGCTTGTCCGCTCTCTGAGTTCTCCTCATTCAGCCGTTCAAGAGCTTCGTGAATCCCTTTCCTCGAAGGGAGAGGACCTTGGGACCCTGCCTCTTGGCCCAGGTCAAAGGAGTCGCGAGGGCTAAGTCCCATCGTCGGCGCTAGTGGGAGAGTTTCCCCTTCCCCTGTCTGCCGACTTTCGACTTCGGTCGAGGGTGCGGCTCAGGCCGCTGGCTTCACGGTGTCCCCGTCGGGTCAGTCGGCCATGACTCCCGTCGACGTTGTCGAGTCTCTCGACCAGGCATCTGGGCGGTCTACTGCAGGAGCCGTCAACCCTTCGCCGGTTTCCCCAGCGGAGGCCGAGGTTCTGCCTGCACCTTCGGGGTGACAGGCCTCTGTCTTTTCGTCCGAGCCAAGGGAAGAGCGGGCGTCCCCCGCTCCTTCCCAGGCCCACCCTCTGTTTTCCTCGAGGATCTGGGTCTCGGTCCTCTTCTCGGTCAAGCTGCTCCCGCCAACTTCGGCGATCTCGGTCGGGGCACCGAGTTAAGTGGCATTACCATTCCTCCTCGTCTCCCTCCTCGGATGAGGAGTGGCTTCGATGCAGATGGCGTCGACGTTACGAGGAGTTCATGTGGCAGCAGTTGCTGTTGGCCATGAATCAATCGACTCCGATTCATTCCCCGTCCAGCAAGCAGCTGCCGCCCGAACGGCCGACACAACCGCTCACTGCAGTCGAGGTGCCCACTTCAGGGCCGGTTGTTCGTCCGAACCTTGCTGCCCCACTGTCTTCGGTGGAACCTCGGTCGGGTCACGACCTGTCCCACAGGTTGTCTGTTTCCTTCACTCCTGCCCGCCCTCGGCAGGCGAAGAGTGGCTCAGGCCTGAGGCAGCTCTTTGCAGACCCTTCGGAGTCCGACGTCGACTCCTTCATGTTCCCCAGTCGGGAGGACACGGGTCCTCTCCGGAACGTTCCGTGGATGACAGCCCATCGTCCTTTATGGGTCTGCTTCAGCTCATTTCGGAGTTCACCGGGATGCAGCTTGAACTCGTGTCCAAACGGGTCTCTTATCCCCTGACGGAGATTCTAGACAGAAGGGGTTCACCCTCGGAGGCCTTCCCGGTGGCCGAGGCCATTGTCGGCCCGGCCTTGGAGCTCTGGCGGCGGCCTGCTTCCTGTCCTGCGCCCTCGGCCAGGATGGCCAGGAAGTACTCTGTCCCTGTCGGTTCTTTGCCTGGTTTCTCGGAGCCCTCCTCCGCTGAGGGGTTAGTTACCGATAATGTCTTCCAGTGTTCTGTGAACGCTCGGGATGTGGATAGGCCCCCTGACAAAGAGTCCAAAAGGATGGACTATGTCGGGCGCAAGGTTTACACTGCATCCTCCCTAGGCCTCCGACAGGCCAGCTCGGCCGCACTGATGGCACATTTTTCCCACGCCCTTTTGGGCTCCCTGGATGAGGTGCTCCCTTATCTCCCGGCTGACCTGCGGATCACGGTCCGGCGGGTGCGGGACCAGGGTAGGGCAGTGCCGAAGCAGCAGCTTCAGACTGCTCTGGACTTGGGTGATTCCTGTGCCAGGTCGGTAGCGGCCGCAGTGGCCATGTGCCACAGGGCATGGCTGAGGTTATCCTCTTTCTCAACTGATACCCAGCACAAGTTGGTGGACATCCCCTTCTTGGGGACTGACCTCTTCGGCCCTGGAGTGGAGGGACACCTCCAGGGGACCGAGAAGTCCAATGCCACTCTGGACTCTGTCACCCCCACCCGGAGAGACGAGGGCCGCTGGCAGCCTTTGCGTAAGCCCCTGCGGCTCGACCGGCCCATCAACTCCAGCATGAGGGCCAGTAGGCTTGTGCTGGGCGTCCTGACCCCAAGCCAACGGCTTCCTCTAAAGGGAAGCAGGGAGGTAAAGGCCCAGGAGCTCCCTCGGCTAGTCCCTCCTCCAAGCTTGCTCAGTGACTGGCTGAGGGGCGCTGTCCCTGGCCCCGTCGCCCCTACCAGAGTTCCCCGTGGGGAGACAGCTCCGCCTCTCCTCCACCTGGTCCGCTTTCCCGGACCTCTGGGTGTCGGAGGTGCTAGGGGAAGATCCTTTTGAGCCGTTGCCCCTAGGGGGGCCTTGGGGTCCGCAGCCTCGCTGTCGGCCCGCCGAGCCGACTCACCTGGCCCCTCGAGATAGAGGTGATCAGGAAGATTGCGGATCCTCCTCCAGACCCTGGGTTCGTGTCCAGGTATTCCTGGTCCCTAATGGACGGGGGGCTTGAGCCCCATTCTTGACCTGCACGACGGGATGGTCACTCTGACTCAGATATCCCATCCTTAGAACGAGGCATGTGGCTCTATTTCCTGGACCTTCAGGACGTACTTACACTTCGATCCATCCATTTCTTGGGAGACTTCTCCGTTTCTTAAGCGGGGGATCTGTTTACGAGTTCCAGGCCATGCCCTTCGGTCTCTGCTCAGCAGCATTCCTGCGGCACTGAGGGGTTCGGGCGTAACCCCACCCAGATGGCGGCCTGACTGCAACCCCTCCAGGGCGGAGGGGGATGGTCCAGAGTTCTGGCCCTCTAGGTTGCTCTCAGACTGGTCTCCTTTTTATTGGAGCCATGTTGGAACTCGTGTCTAAGCGGTGATCCTTTCTTCGGGACAAAGCTCGACTCTTGAGTTTGAGCTCGGCTCCCGGCGGACAGGGCTGAGGTTCTTCCTCCCTTACCTAGTCAGGTCTGACTGGGCAATTGCGCCCTGCCCGGGACTTCCTGCACCTCCTGGGCTTTGCGGTGGCCTGCACCAGCGTGGTCTGTTTTGATCTGCCTGTTCATGCATCCCCTTAATGGGGGCTGGCCAGCCAGCGGTCACAACGCTGCGTTCCTTTGGACCAGTCCGTGACAACAGCCCAGGGGTTGGGGAACGCTCTCCTTTGGACCGTTCCAGCTCATTTGCAGGAGAACATCCCGTTCGTCTGCCCAGAGTCTACTGTCTTCTCCGGCCGATGCATCTCAGATGGGTGGGGGTGCCCATCAAGGGGAATACAGAGTGCACCGCCTCTGGTCCTCTCGGGAGTCCCGATGTCTTTCCTACCTGCTGGAGCTCCACGCGGTCCGCTTAGCTCGCACCGCTCGCTCAGTCTGTGTGGGGTCTAGTGGTTTAGGTCCAGGCGGACAATACCACGACCATGTGCTACCTAACCCGCCAGGGTCGGATGAGTCCCCTGCCTCTGCATAAGGAGGTTCTCTGCATTGGGTCTTTCGCGCAGCCGGGAGGCGGTTTCCTAGCCATTTCGATGGCAGGAGCCTCCAGCACCCTGGCCGATGCCCTAAGCCGGATAAGAGCTGCGCCTCACGAGTGGTCTCCCTGCTGGAGGTAGCACAAGATCTTTCTCCCTCTAGGTCACACCTCGGGTGGACCTTTGTTTTTCCCTCCAGGGAGAATTCGAGGCCGAGACTGTCTCATGCCCACCCTCAGCACGGTTCGCTGTAGGGGATGCCTTTGAGGCCGTAGACCCTGGGCCTCTTCTACGCTTCTCCTCCATTTCCCTTGACCCACAGGCAAGGCGAGGAGGGACTAGGGACTAGGCGTAGGTGATTCTGGTAGCCCCAGACTGGTTTTGCCAGCTCTGGTATCCAGCTCTCCTGAGTCTCAGCCCCAGGCTCCTGAGGCGGCTTTCAGCCCACCCGGTCCTGATCTCTGTTGTTAGGGGGAAGGTACTCCATCCAGACCTTCAATCCCTGCACCTGGCCTGGTCCCTGTGCGTGAGTAGGCCCAGGCCTTGGGTCTTCAGCAAGGTCCTCGATGTTTTGGGCGTCCTGCCAGGAGTCGACCAGATATGCTCGCCTTCAAATGGAAGAGTTCTCCATTTGGTGTTAGGATAGGGCCTGGTCCCCTCTCCTGTTCCTTGATGAGCATTCCGGACTACCTGTGATCCGTTCATTTCTTGAACAAGGGCTTCAGTCGACGACCCTCAAGGTGCTCCTGTTAGCCACTCCTGTCTTCAGGGCGCGGGCCGGAAGGTAGTCGGTGGCACAGGAAAGGTGGTCTGGCGCTTTCCAAGGCCTTGATCACACCTCCCCTCCGGGGAGAGTATCCCCATCTCTGTGGGATCTTACGCTGGTATGGGCTTAGCTCACGGGCAAGCCGTTTGAACCTTTGCACAGGCGTGAGTTTCCCCACCTGTTCTTCTTGGGGGCTACCATGCCACCAGAAGGCCGGGAGAGTTCCAGGCGCTCCTTTGAATCTCCCTATCTGGTCTTCCACAGGGACAAGGTTGTCCTGCGCCCCACCCGAAGTTCCTTCCGTAGGCGGTGGCGGAGCTTTTCCCTAACCGGGTATTGTCTCTGCCGGGGTTCAACCCCATTCACACCTCGGAGGCCGACATAGAATCCATTGGGACCCTAATTTAGCGCTTGCCTTCCCAGGGCGTAGGGCTGAAGTTCAGGAGAGGTTAAGCCAGCTGTTTGTCATCTACGCTGAAGCCGCACCTGGCAGACCTGCAGCCAAGCGGACGACGAGCGGGTGGGTCACCTCCTGCATAGATCTCCGGTATAGGTGGGCAGGCATGGAGCCTCCCAGAGGGATAAGTGCTCATTTTACCCGCCCTTCCGCTGCATTAGTGGCTGCTTCCGAGGATACCCCTGTCCAGGATATCCGTAGGGCTCCTACCTGGAAGCAGGCATATACCGGCTTCCCCCTACCACATCGACCTTGGGTCACGCTGGGATGTTGGTCGGGGCCTCGGTTCTCCAGTCTTTATCCCTAAGTAGGGGGTGTGCGCCTTGCCTCCCTCCTCCTGGAGAACTGCTAGGAGTCTGCCAGAAAGTGTGGATGAACAACATATTCATGTCCCTAGAAATACAGGTTACTCACCTGTAACAGGAGTTCTGGAATGGTATGTTTGTCACATGACCCATCCGGCCTCCCTGGCTTCGACGCACAACCTGGCTTCCAGCAGGCTAGATCTGCATCATGGGGCGGAGCCGAGAGTTTTACCACCCGGGTGGGTGGGAGGAGCCAGCTTGAAGACCTTCCGGCAAGATTTAAAGCGGCAAGGAACCTGCCAGAAAGTGTGGATGAACAACATATACCATTCCTAGAACTCCTGTTACAGGTGAGTAACCTGTATTTCTTTACTACAGTCTCTCGGATCATGGACATTACATACACAGCTCCCGGATATTATGCTGTTTGCACTCTCCAGTGCCCCCACCAGGCTCTCAAACCCCTTTTGCAGGGTTACAGCACCCCTTCTTCCCCCCCCCCCATGAACCTTCCAGGGGTTCCTACAACTGGGTCCCAGCCCTAAGGCCTACAGGGATTATGGTGACTTTACGACCTCTCCACACTGTCTGGATTGGACCCTCCTTATCTTGTTCCATTCTTTGGTCCACACAAGAATACAGGTTGATCTCTGCCTGAAAGATTGGTCCATGGACCTCTTCTTGGATACTACCCCAGGCCTGAAAGCCATCAGAGGGACCACCTTGGCGAGACCCCCTGATTAGGGTCCTCCTCCTTGGCTCCTACTGGACCTTGGTCTACAGCCACTGAGCCTTTACCTCTCCCCTCTCCCTTATTGGTGCCAAAGCAGCTGCTTATGTACCCTCTCTGCTCCTTCCACCTAGTTCTGTAGGGTGGTGATTGGCATATCCTAACACCACATCTTGGGATGGTGGTAGGCTGAGGTGCTTGTTAAATGCCTTCAGCCCTTGGAAGTACATTTATGAAACATAGAAACCTAGAATTTGACGGCAGATAAGGACTGCTTGGCCCACCCAGTCTACCCATTTCCCTACCTAATGGATAAGCTGCAGATCCTAGTTAACCAGCAGCCTACTTCTTTTTACCCCCAACCCCCTAGAATTGCCTTATGGCTGTCCCATGCATGCTTGAATTCAGTCACTGTTTTTGACTCCACAGTCTCCTCTGGAAGGCCGTTCCATGCATCCACAACCCTCTCTGTGGAAAAAATACTTCCTTACATTACCTCTGAGCCCCCAACTTCAAATTGTGCCCTGTTCTTGCACTTTTTTTTTTTTTTTTTTTTTGAAAAGATGCTACCTCTTGGACTTTGTTGATTCCCTTGAGGTACTTGAAAGTTTCTATCATGTCTCCCCCTCTCCCTTCTTTCCTCGAGGCCATACATATTAAGCTCCTTTAGTGTCTCTTCATATGTCTTCTGGTGCAGACCCTGCACCACTTTAGTTGCCCTCGTCTGGACAGCTTCCATCTTGTCTTGTGTCCTTGTGGAGATTGGGTCTCCAGAACTACACACAGTACTCCAGATGGGGTCTCACCAGCTGTCTGTACTGAGGGATAACAACTTCCTGTTATCTACTGGTGATGCCTCTCCCTATGCATCCCAGTATCCCCCCAACCCAGCCCTCCTTACTGCCCTCTCACTGCTTGCCCACCTTTAGGTCATCTGATAAGACCACCCCTGGTCCCTTTCCATTTTGTTGTTGTTAGTATCTCACCCCATTGTGTACTCTTTCCCTGGGTTTTGTTTCCCAGGTGCATTATGCACTTCTTAGCATTAAATCTAAGCTGCCATACATTTGACCATTACTTTAACCTTGTCAAGTCCCTTCTCATCCTTTCCACCCCACCTTGTGCATCATCTCTGTTGCAGGTCTTTGTGTCATCTGCAAAGAGACATACTTTTCCTTCCAGTCCCTCTGCAATGTAAGCTTCCAAGACATTGAAGAGGACTGGTCCTAATACTGAACCCTTCGGCACCCCAATAGTAACCCCCCTTTCTTTAGAATGGACTCCATTTACTATTACCCTCTGTGTCCTATTCTCCAGCCAATTCTTTACCCAGGCTATCATCGTGGACCCACTCCTAGGCTGGCTAACATATATTAATCTTTTGTGTGGGACTGAGTCAAATGCCTTGCTAAAGTCTAGGTATGCCATGTCCACAGCCCCTCCCTGATCTACTACTTTGGTCACCCAGTCAAAGAAATCTATATTAGATTCGGCTGGCATGATCTTCCTGCTGTGAATCCATGCTGCCTTGGGTCCTGTGCCCCTCTGGTCTCTAGGTACTCGACAATTCTTTCCTTCAGAAGCGATTCCATCATTTTCCCTATCACTGAGGTTAAACTAACTGGTCTGTAGTTTCCCGCCTTTGCCCTGCTCCCACTTTTGTGAAGGGGAATCACATTGGCCCTCCTCCAGTCCTCAGGTACCACCCCATCCTCCCATGATTTGTTAAAGAGGGTAGTCAGTGGTGTCACTAGTTCTACCCTTAGTTCTTTTATAATTCTTGGATGAATTCCATCAAGCCCCATTGCTTTGTCCACCTTCAGTTTTAAGAGTTCTTTTAGAACCCTTTCTTCTGTAAATGGGCTGGTATCAACTTCTGTATCCAGAGTGTTTCTGTTGTTTGTTTTAGGTATCTCCCCCTCTTCATTTGTGAATACTGAGCAAAAATATTTGTTTAGTATCTCTGCCTTTTCAGTCACCCTCTACCCACCCCCCTCCCCTTTACTAAGCCACACTATTCCTCCGCTCCCTGATGTACCTATAAAAGGTTTTATTCCCCTTCTTAACTGAGTTGGCTATCTTTTCCTTGGTTTGGACCTTTGATGTTCTGACTGCCTTCCCCGCTTCCTTTTGCTTTAACTGATGCATTTCTTTGTCCTGCTCCTTCTGTGATTCCTTTTACTTCCTGGATGCTTTCTTTTTCTCCCTAACCTTCCCTCCCACCTCCCTTAAGAACCATAGTGGTTTCTTACATTGTTTTGTTTAGGTGCTTCGCACAAAGGCTTGTTGCTTCTGTGATGGCAGTTTTGATTATTCTCCATTGTTCTTCCACTCCTCCTTCCTGCCAATTTGCTAGTGCATTCCTTAGGCACTCGCCCATTTTGGCAAAGTCAGCCCTCCTGAAGTCCAGTACCTTTTGCCTTTGTATGACTTGACTCTACTGCTGTTTATCGTGAACCATACTGTTCGATGGTCACTAGTTCCCAGATGGCTACCCACTTCTAAATCTGTGGTGCTCTCGCCATTTCCATTTTGAGAGTACCAGGTCTATGATTGCTCCTTCTTGAGAGGGTTCCAATACTAGTTGTCTAAGGCATGCCCCCGTAGGGCATCTAGAATCACCCCACTCTTAGAAGTGGCTGCTGCAACTGCACTCCAATTAACATCTGGCATATTCAGATCCCCCATCAGCAATATCTCCCCTTTTTCTACTATTCTAGGGGTACTTTCTATCATTTCCTTGTCCATTTCCTCCCCCTGAGATGGGGGTCTGCATAAAACCCCTGTGCGGATTGTGGTGCCATTGCCTGTCTCCAGATTGACCCACAGTGCTTCCTGTCCTCCCTGTTTACCCTTTTGTTCTGTTGCTTTGATTCTTTCCCTTATGTAGAGAGCTACTACTCCTCCTCCTTCTTTTACCCTCCCTGTCCCACCTGTAGATGGTGTATCCTGGTATGTTTACGTCTCAGTCATGGTTCTGTGTGTACGATGTTTCTGTGACTGCCACAATATCCAGATGTTCCTCCTCCATCAAGGCCACTAATTCAGGAAGTTTGTTACCCAGACTACGGGCATTGGTACTCATTGCTCTCCATTTTTTGATGGCTTTACCCCTTGTAGCACCATCCCTGTTCTCATTGACTTTGCTTTCTCCATTTACCTCAGTCCTGCTCTCTACTGACCTTTCTACTTTAGTCTTTACCTCCCATTTAGTACCCTGTTTTGTAGGGGGAGGCTGGGAATTCCCTGCTGCTTATCAGTGCCCCTCCTTGACTAGTTTAAAAGCTTGCCAATGAAGCATTTAAACTGATTACCCAGAAGACTTGGTCCCTTCCTGGACAGATGCAGACCATCCTGCCAGTATAGGCTGGTATCCCTCCAGGTGGAACCCCAGTCCCCAATGAAGCCAAACCCCTGTGCTGTGCACCATTTTTTTTCAACCATTCACTGACAGCCTGGGGGGTTTCTCTTGATCCCCAAAGAAACACCAGGAATTATAATTTTCATGTTAAAGGGACACCGTCAGCCTTTTTTGTATCATTATTTCAAGGTAAAAACCCCACATTTTATGACTGCTTACCTTCTCTAAAATTCATTAATGTTGCTGATTGTGTAATATGCCTCCTTGCTTATTAGAACTGAGATGCATGGGAAGGTATAGTTATACACAGCTTTGTTTTGCTCCAGATTGTTTACCAAAGCTTACTGCATACTTCCTGAACATTAGAAACACGCTCAAACCGTACAGCCACTTGTGATAACAATAGTCTCATCTACTCCCCACTGCATAATGAGAAGCTAGATAGTGTTGGGGGTGTTCCTGAGTCCAGGAAAGATGCAGTTGTAGTTGGTCGAGAAATGTAAACAAACATGTTTTGGTGTGGTAACACCAGTCTGGTTGACACTCAGTTTTTGTCTTTTTAAAAGGAAAAAGGGAGTCTGAATCAAACCACCAGCTGCAGATAAATGAGGGACATGGTCTCCACTCCTCTAGGGGGCTAGGGAGATATGGAAATGGGTCATCAGGTAGGGTGCAGGAGCTGAGAAACAGGAGCTGGGGGGGGGGAGGGAAGAGGGATGGAGTGGTCCTGATAAATGGCAGGAGCTTAGGAAATAAAATGCCTGAGCTCCAGGCGATGCTAGTTGAGGGGGAGGTAGATGTGGCAGCAGTCACTGAGACCTGGGCCACTCGAGGGCATGAGTGAGACCCAAATCTTGAGGGCTATACTATGTTCAGAAAACATAGGTGGGAGGGAAGGGGTGGTGGTGTAGCACTGTTAGTCAGAAATGGCACTGTTATTGGGGTAGAGGAGGCAGAGGGGAACGTGGAGGCTATTTGGGCCACCCTGCTGACGTGGGGGGGTAAGAGTAAAGGTTGGTGTGGTATACAGACCACTTGCACTGGCGGAGGTTCTGGAAGAAAGTTTGGTGGCAAATCTTGAGGGACACTGTAGATTGGGGAAGGGTAGTGATAATGGGGGACCTCAACATGCCAGGAACAGTCTGGGGGACTATGACGTCACCAGTGGCCCAGGAGCAGAGGCTGCTGGATGTCTTCCAGGATGCGTTTCTGATGCAACAGGTGGGTGAGCCAACGAGAGAGGCCTGGACACTGGACCAGGTCCTGGCGGACACTGATCAGATTAGTGGCCTAGAGGTGAGGGACCCATTGGCGGGAGTGATCATGCCACAGTCTCGTTCTTACTGGACCTGGGGGGAGGAAAGCCGTACAAGGATGGTAGCAACAGACTTTAGGGGTGTAGACTTCAGGGAGATGGGAAGGATCCTTCAAGATCATTTGGACAGGATAAGGCCGGATATGGATGCTGACAACAGGTGGGAGATCATTAGGAGGGGAATACAGGAGGTTACCAGATCTTGCACAAGGGAAAGGCCCAAGTTCAGTAAGGCCAGAAAACCTTGCTGGTGGACCTGGAAGGTACAGGAGGTGGTGAGGGACAAGAAGGCAGCCTATAGGTGCTCAAGGAGTGAAGGGTATCAGGAGGAATATGAGCTGACAGCCAAGAGAGTCACCAGGGAGGTGAGAGCAGCTAAGGCGAAAAAGGAGCAGTCCTTGGCCAGTGGGCATACCTCTCAACCTCCCAACTTGCCAATGTGTGACAAATGGCAAAAATGTGGTACGCCTGATTTTTCACAGCGCGTGGAGTCGCGCACTGTGACGTTTTCATGTAAAATGAATAAAACTGATTTTACCACAGTAATACATTACATAATTATTAAATTAGTATCACCATCAACAGAAAAAAAGGGGGTAGACAAGCCATCCTTTCTTCCCAATACTGTGCCACCTGAACAAATAGTCAGGCCAGCCGAAACCACGTAACCCCAAAATACTGCATTTAAAAATGTCTTGCATAGCTATTTCTTTACATTGTCTATCAGCTCGCTTTTTTTTGTATCTCAACCATTGTGGAGGCTCTAGCCTAAGGTGCAAACCATACAATTATGGTGCAGCAAACATTTACCACCACTTCTGCTGAGCAATAATCCAAAAACCGAAAACATCTCCCACACCAGCAACTGTTAAGACAGGCACCATTTCTCACAGCACACGGGGGTATAACAGAGTACAGTACCTGAGTGATTATTACATGGATTTATAGAGCTCGGACGTATTTACACCAATACACACGACACATGATTCCCCGCCCCCACTGACACCAGCAATAGCGACTCACCCATTACTGTGACTGTTGCCATCAAGATCCACACAACACAGCCTTGGACACCTGCAGCAATGCACCAGTAATTGGCCTGGATGGTTGGCTCACTCAATACCCAATAGCCAAGCAGCAGCGCAAGGGAAGGTAGTCCCTTCTGGCCAGTCCGCTCTTTCACTGAGGTGCTGCTGCTTTTCTTCTGTCCTACTGCTTGCTGAGGAGCATAAGCAGCCAGGCAAGAGTGAGGAAAGAAGGGAACATCTCAGTCGATAAAAAACAAAAACAAAATAGCCAGCAGGCACTTCTGGTCAGCTTTTTCCAGTGTGGTGGAGATGCTGCTGCTCTTATACTGCTAACTGCTCTGCCAGCTGAGCAAGAGAGCACCAGGCTGTGGCATGTTTATTGGCCCACCAACTAGGGACCGAACCTAAAACCACACAGGAGGACTCCTGTCCCACTCCCGAGCTGAATCGCCATAGCCGAGCCTCTTTGACTTGAATCTGGACCGGACCCTATTCTGAGAATGGGAGAAGAACCTCATGGTCACATCCGCCGAGCCCCCACCCCGCCCGCAGCTCTGTCCCCAAAACAAAGGAAAGCAGTAAGCACAAAAAAAGACTGACCCTCCAGTCCAACAGTCATAGTCGGGTCACGGGTGGGTTGGTGGCGGTCGCTTGGTCTGGGTTGAGGGTTCTCTGCTGGCTCCAGGACTCGGACAACGGCTGCCGCTGTCGCTGATGCATGTGGCGCTCTTCTGCTTCCTCGCTCGCTTCTCTGGAAGCTTGTTCAGGCAGTGTCTGTATTGTTCATCCGATGGGCATCCTTCCTAGCAGTGCAGCTCTCCTCTGATTGGTGCCTTCTGGTCCGTCAAGTATCGGTCCTATCCACAAATCAATCCCGATGATATGGTTCCCCTCTGAGCAGCAAGCTGCTTTAATAGCGGTGGCAGACCTGATGGGGACCGGGGGCCTGACAAACGGCACAGAGAGCAGCAGCACTACAATTGGTTTGTGTGGCGGGCGTGGCTATGCTCTTCTCTCTCTCTGTATTGGGTCGCCACTTGTCTCTCAGGCTCTCACTGGCTGTTGGCTGATGACACTTTCCCAACAAGCGCCCCAAAATGTCATTACAGAACTGCTGCGAGACGACCAGAGATAGGAGGCATTGGTGAGGTGAAGAGTCTGGGAAATTAAAAAAAAAAAAAAAAAAAAAAAAAAGACAAAACAAAGGGACGCCAGTGCTGAGCACGGTATGGCTGTGATTTGCGGAAACGAGATGGGGAATACGGGGTGGCGGTACAGGTGGATTGCTGGGCTCTGAATCCGGTACGTCATGGAAAATCTGGTACACTTGAGAGGTATGCCAGTGGGATCCGGAGGGGGGACAAGGGGTTATTTAGATACATTGGGGAAATGGAAAATAAGGGGCAGATCGGCAGGATAAGGATGGGGATGGTTGGGCACAGGAGGCGGGGGAACAGGCAGAAGTCCTAAATGAGTACTTTGCATCAGGTTTTTACCGGGGGGGGGGGATGGAGGGGCTGTGTCTTGCAATGGGAGCAGGGGCAAACTGGAAGAAGGGGTGGGACCGGTAGTGATCAAGGGCCCTGACTGGTTTGGGGAAAGGGAGTGGCCACCACAGACAGGTGGGGGGCCAGCAGTACAGGGTGAAAATGTGGAGGATGTGGAGACTGAAATTCCAGTAGAGAGAGTAAGGGAAGCCCTCTGGTCCCTTTGGATGGAGAAAGCACCTGGGCCAGATGAGATGCATCCCTGGGTGCTGAGGGAACTGGCGGATGTCCTGGCAGTCCCCCTAGCAGAGCTTTTCAACATCTCTCTAAGTACTGGAGGGTGGCCCATGTATCTATCCACGAGGGGGTATCAAGAGAGGAGGTGGGACATTACATGCCCTTTAGCCTGACGTCTGTGGTCGGCAGGGTGATTGATGGAGGATATTGTCAAGGAAAGGCTAGGGGGGTTATGGAGCAAACTGGGTATTTTGATGATGGGCAGCATAGCTTTGCTCCAGGAAGATCATGCCAGACAAACCTTGTTGAGTTCTATGACTTGGTGACGAGGGCCCTGGACCACGCACGGTAGGCCGGTGGATGTCCTCTTTCTGGACTTAAGCAAGGCATTTGATTCGGTACCTCACCGTGGCCTGCTGGCTAAGCTGAAGGAAATGGTGGTAGGGAGACTAAGAGGGATAGGAAATTGGATCTCTGAACGTACTCTGAAGGTGGTGGTTAGAGGGTTAGCCTCATCCCCAAGGTTGGTTACTAGTGGGGTGTCCTGGGGTCAATGCCAGGGCCACTCCTGTTCAACACCTATGTCTCAGACATAAGGAAGGGGAACAGGAGTGAAATGAGTCTCTTTGCAGATGACTTAAAGCTGGGTGCAGTGGTGGATGAGGAGGAGGGGAGGGTGGCCTTGCAGGAGGATCTGGAGGCTCTGGAAAGGTGATCGGGAAAATGAAAACTAAAATTCAATGCTGGGAAGTGCAAGGTTCTGCACCTGGAAGTCAGAAATCCAGGCCAGGGGTATACCCTGGGAGGAGATGCGATTCAAGTCATGGAGGGTGAGAGGGACCTTGGGGTAGTGGTAGATGTCAAAATGAACAACTCAGAGACCTGTAGGAGGGCAGCGGCAAGGACAAATAGGGTGCTGAGGTGCACTGCTAGGGGGATTATCTCCAGAAAGGTGGAAATGATCCTTCCATTGTACAACTGCTTGGTTAGGCCACACACAGAGTATTGTGTGCAGTTTTGGAGAGCACATTTAAAGAGGGACATTACACTCCTAGAGAGGGTTCAAAGGAGGGCAACCAAGATGATCTGGGGCTTGGGGGAGAGGACCTATGGGGAGAGACTCAAGGAGCTCGACATGTACACCCTGGAGGGGAGGAGGGATGGGGGGGACATGATAGAGGTCTTTAAGTACATGAAAGGGATCAATAAGGGAGGCCCAGTCGGGGTGCTCCAAAGGAAGGAGGGTGGGGCAGCGAGATGTCACGGATGTAAGCTGGAAGGGGGCAGGCTCGGAGGGGAGAGGAGGAGCTGTTGTTTCACTGAAAGGGTGGTGGAGTCATGGAATGCACTGCCCAGGGAGCTGGTAGAGGTGGAGACTGTGGACGGGTTTAAGAGGGGATGGGACAGGTACAGGGGGAGGGCAAATCTGTCCAGGCCCAATACAGGTGGAACATCTGGAACTGTGAACAGTCTAACCCAAGGGGGGGCACCACAATAGGCCCTCTGTGCGGGTGCTAAAAATCGAGCAGACTCAAGACCATTAGGACTACTCTGCTGGCATTTCAGTATATTCGTATCAGCAGTCTCTCTAGAATGAGAACAATCATAAAATGTTTTTTTTAAATTAGGGACACTTTGAGGCCAAATGGGGTTGACGGCGTCCCTTTAAGTTTCTTTATTTGTGTAAGGACAGCTTCTTGAGCAGAATGTTGTGTGTGTATGTGTGTGTGTGTGTGTGTGTGTGTGTGTGTGTGTGTGTGTGTGTGTATGTGTGTATGTGTGTGTGTGTGTGTGTGTGTGTGTGTGTGTGTGTGTGTGTGTGTGTGTGTATGCATATACACACCACACACATAGACCTAATGGTGAGCTGTCAGATAAATGATTTATCTACACAAGTGCTGTTTGACCTCAGGTAACTTCATGAGTGGCGCAAGCCACGAGTGAGGTGTCCGAGGTCAAACAGCACAAGTGTAGATAAATCATTTATCTGACAGTTCACCATTGTATGTTTCATTTATGCAATAGGGATGCTTCCTATCCGTGCAGAAACATTTGGTTTTGACTGTTTACCTTCCTTTTTTACAATGATAATTTCTGGGACTTTCGGTTAACTTTCCTAGTGTGTGGCTGCTATTAAATGAAACACCACTCAGTTTGTAGAGAACTTCTTGCTGAACAAATGTCATGGTCACAGTACCATGCTACCTTTTTTGTTTTAAAGTTATTCGCATTTATTTGATGAAAAAGTGAAACAAAAATTGAATTTTATGCTGTTTTTTGCTAACTACAAAAAAAACTAAAAGGCATCTATAAATGAAACACCACTCATTTTGTAGATATTTTTGTCCTGAACATTTTTCGTGCTCACAGTACTATGCTATCATTTTTCGTTTTAAAGTGATTCACATTTGTTTGTCAAAAAAGTGAACAAAAAAGCTTTGACAGTATGCATTTATCCCACATATGTGGGATAAATCTAGGGTGGTTAGCTTTATCCCACATACACATGTGTGGAAATAAATGGATTTATGCAATTGCTTTTGGTTCCACACCTATTGCATGCATGCATATGCATTTGTGTTGTGTGTGTGTGTGTGTATATATACATATATGTGTGTGTGTGTGTGTGTGTGTGTGTGTGTGTGTGTGTGTGTATATATATATATATATATATATATATATATATATATATATATATATATATATATGTATGTGTGTGTGTGTGTGTGTGTGTGTGTGTGTGTGTGTGTGTGTGTGTGTATACACACACACACACACACACTAACGCATACACATATATACATACACACACCCCTACCTTTTTTTAATTAAAGGTAGTATTATTTGGTCAGCATGTTTCAGTAGCAGTCGGGGATTGATGAAGTAGCTCGGGAATTCTGTATGTGACTGGCCCAAATTCCAAATCCCATTGTCTGAACTTGTTCCAACCTGAGCATTTCTGGGGAATTAACATGAGGGTGTTGGAACATGTTTAACCAACCAGGAAGCAGAACATTCTCCAACCCATTTTATGAAGGGGTGTGACGACTGTTATGTGAAAAGAGATTGGTGCATGAGTGTTCTATGCATGTAGCTTAGGTGAACAGTGCAGGCATTTTTCCCTTTTGTTCTTTTTCTGAACGGATGTGGGGGTCCAAGCATGAGAAGCCAGTTTTGTGTTTTGGTTCCCAGACTAGAAGCACTAGCAGCATCCAAGGTTAACTTTTTAAGAAGGGAAGAGTGGTGAGTAGGCGAGGCCAAGGGCAGCATCTCAGAGAGATGTGTAGAATAGCAAACTTTAAAGGGTGATAGTCGCACCTTCTGCTGGGACAGAACAGGCTCCGATGTAGATTTTTGTTTTTTGTCATCGGAGAGAGAGAGGAGGAGGGGGAAAGACAGCCCACTTAATGAATAACATGACCTTGCTCTGAGAGCAAAGGAAACTTTGCCATTGGTTCTTACCTTGTACAAATCGAAAATTGAACAGATTGTAGCTTCTTACCAAGCACTGTATGTGTGGAATCTCCTGCCATTGGACATTAGCAGCTTTAGGGAACATCTAAAAAGTTATTGGAGGTAGTGATTTACTTTTTGCTTCTAGATAATGTTTAGGTTGTGTATATTTTTATTTATCTTCCCTTTTCAGTCTTCACCATTCATTACTGCTTGGGTTAGTACCGGAGGCGCGCACCCGCTATGGGAGATTTTTTTTTGAATCTGTTCCAACAGCATCACCCCCGAGAGCGATGCGCTGCATCATGCACGAGGGGGCCGTTGTTAGGTGCCGCAGACTCCTCCTCCATCTCAGTTCTGTTTCTCCCGCCGTCGAGGCTGCACCTGCTTCGCGGATAGATACAGTTAGGCCTTCTGCGTCATAGAATCCAGACTCCTTCTCCTACCTTTCTCGACGCAGTCACCGGTAAGACCGTTCTTTTTATAATTTTCTTCGGCGCCGAGAGCTTTTGCTGTTTTTAGTCTAAATTTTTTCGCATCATGTCAGGTTTGGGGGCAAAACATAAGTTGAAGGTGGGCCGCGCTCCTGTGGCCGGCATTTTTCTGTCACGGACCGGCATGATGTTTGTCTTCATTGCCTGGGACCCAACCACGATATGGATGCATGCGACGCCTGTTTCTCAATGGACCGTCACGTCCTAGGAGTCCGCGTGTTTAAGATCGCAAGGCCCCGCCGACTTTCGGGGGACGGCGCTGCTCCAGGGATTTCCAGGTAAGGTCTCTAGGCCTTTCCTCCGGGTTCCCTCTCAGGCCTATACTGTCTGTAGAGGAGGAGGAGGTGGAGGCTTCTTCATCTTCTCTTGCTGAAGAGGAAGCTTCTTTAGCGGTGTCGGAGGAACGCCGAGTGTTGGCTCTCGGTGCCGCGGGCCGGTTGGTTCTTCTGACGGTGCGAGTGGGGTCCGCGCCGAGGACGGTGCCTGCGGGTTTGGCCGACACTGCTAGGGAGTCAGGGCTCGGCCTAGGTGTTGCAGGGGTCCGGGGTCGTCCAGCGCCGTGTCACTGGAGACCCCTTGGGTTGCCAGTATTGTGGTCCAGCTGATTGCTTCCTCCTCAGAGGACGATGACTCAGACGTGGACCTGTCCTGGCACCCTGACTCTTCGGAGTCAGGGTCTCCGGTGGCACGAGGTGCTAGGCGACCCAGCGCGCCTATTCCTCTGTCCCCGCTGCCGACCTCCCCTGAGGCCCCCCAGGCTGGGGGTGGTCTGGGGTCCCTGGGGGGCGATGGAGCAGGGGTGGAGGGAGGGGCTCTCCCTCCTGAGGGGGTCGTGGCAGCTACCGACCCTGGCGCTGCTGCACCCCCCCGTGGGGGTCACTAGGGTCGAGGAGGAGGGCGTTCTCTGAGTCCGAGGGTTGAGGGACAGGGTTCAGCGCCTCGGCCCCGCCCCACCAGCCTCGGGTGTGGGTCAGGAGCCAGCGTTGGGCCCAGTCTTTCCCTCTTGGACCCCAGGGACCCTCTGGTGGCGTTGCTGTGGGGCTGCCCTTCTGGATCCATGCAGTCCCAGATGTGTCATGGGAGGATCCCTTCTAGGCTCTTCCAGGCTTCATCCCCAGGGTTCGGTTTGTGACCTGGTCTATTGTCGGGATCCCGCCAGCTCGGGCTCCGTTCCCTGGATTCCCGAGCCCCAGCAGAGGACAGTTGCCTCGCCGTAGGTGCCCTTCTCCCATTCCTCTGCAGCCACCCCCCCGCTCTCCCAGGCCATGTTGGTCCCACGGGCCCGTTATCCTGGGAGACATTCAGAGGTTCTGCGACGGCCTTCCCCTTATATGTTAGGTACATGAATGATCAGGTTTTTCGCCTATCCCCACCGCCGCAGGAGTTCTCTGGACACTCAAGCTCTCCATCATCCTCGTCTCCCTCCTCTGAAGGAGAGGAACCCACTGCTTATCTCTCCTCCGATGCTAATTTCACTGAATATCAGCGATTCCTTTCGAGGATGGTGAGAGATCTTCAGATTTCCTATGTTAGGCGAGTCCATACTGAACGGGAGACACGTGAATTCCTTGGCGAATTCAGTGCCCAGCATTTGGTGGTACTGTCCTGGCCTGTTCTCTTCCAGGAGGCGTCTATCCGTTCCTTTCCTGGCAGTCGCCAGCCACCCTTTCTCCAGCCCCGGCAGCCTGCCAATGTAGGTATTGTGCCCCATCGGAATCCCTAGGTACTCTCCCCAACCCACCCTTGGGATTGGCATACCTAGAGACTCCGGGCGCCGCCTGGCGCACGACCGTCCACTGGACTCGGATTCTCTACAGTTTGACTGGTGGGGGTGAAGAGTGTTTTCTTCCTCTCGTGCGATGTCTTGCATTGCATCTCATCAGGCCCACCATGCTGCCTACGGTAGGCATTTGTGGTCGATGCTTCCCCAGATCTTAGCATCAGTGCTTGATACGGAGCAAACCAGACAAGCTATTGCCCTTTCTGCTGTAGGTCTGGAGCTGGCAAGACATCAAGCAGGGGCATCCTATGATGGCAGTGAGGTGGCTTGCAGGGACAGCGATCTGTATTAGACGGACGGCATGGCTTCGTCTATAAAGGTTGTCACCCCTGGCCTGGCATAGGGTGATTCACTCCGCTTTCCGGGGGACCCGTCTCTTTTCCTCCAGAGCTAGGAGACTTCTACAGGGGCTTCCTCCGTCTCCCCGTCCTTGGGGGACACCTCCTAGCTCTTCTCCCCCATAGGCTTCTCTCTTGATTAGCCCAGGGTCTTCCCTTCTGTTTCTCACCAACAGGAGGCTGGGGGTCTTGCTCCCTCAGGGTTTCTTATCTCGGGGAGCTTGGTTAATCACCCTGTTAGTGAATGAATGGTGAAGATTGACAAGGGAAGATATGAAAATTACGCACCCATTGTAATTCTTAATCTTCTTGTATCTTCACCATTCATTACTGATACCTGCCTACCTTCCCCTCAGTGGCCGCCTCCTGTGGCGTCTCCCCTTCCCGTCTTGTTCCTCTCCCTTCCTTTGCCTTTATGCCAAAACAAAAATAAAAAATCATTTCTGTTTTCCGTTCTTTTTGAATGGATCTCTTTTCTTCAAGGTAAAGAGGAACGAGTACGGTCTTGTTCACCTATTCTGAGGAAACTCTTTCTGACTGTCCCTAGGGGGTGACCTCTGGGCCCTTTAACCACGTTGCTTAGTTCACAGCTCAAGAGACCGTCCCTTTGGCTTGGCCTTAAAAAATTTAGATTCCCCCTGGCAGGTGTTTATTATTGTCAGCTCATTCTGGCTGGTGCTTCTGGCACTTCTTTAGCCTTGAGCAGTTGTTCTTGCCTTGCCTTCAGGGAGTCTGAGTGAGTTCCCACTCTATCCTTTCATACAAAGCTGCCTTCTGTGAGGCTTAACCCCTCCCCATACACTTCTGTGTTAGCACTTAACAGGGTGCTAAGGGGCTTAATCCCCTTCCTAGTTGGGCGCTGTCTTTCCGTAACAGATTTTCTGCCCAGGCAGTCTGAGCTTTCAGCCAGAGTGTAGGGGGTTGGCATGATGGGAGGTTGGAGACTCTGCCCTTTGTATCCAGTCTGTACAGGCGTTTCAGTTGAACCTTCTCTCAGTCCTATTAGCAGGGATTCTTGCTCCCTTATTTTTGGTTCCGAGCTTATAAGCCTCTCAACCAATGTGTCTATGGGCAGTGTTCTCTCGTCTCAGCATACCACCACCTCCTCCTTCTCCTTCCTCCTCCTCCCCCCCTCCTCTTCCTCCTCCTTCTTTTCTCTTTCTCTCTATCTGTTCCTCCCTTGGAGCTGCCCCAGAAGAGAGGCCCTGAGGTCCCTTAGGGTAGGAATTCTCTCTCCTCTGTCTGTTCTCTACTGGCTTACTCCTTTTTCAGTTGATATCTTTTCCTTTTTCTGTCCCTCGGCTCTCTTGCCTTGCTGTCCTTTTTCCCTTACCCTTTGTTTTCGCCTCTCCGGCTACCAGAACTGAGATGGAGGAGGAGTCTGCGGCACCTAACAGCCGCCCCTTGCACATGACGCAGCGCGTTGCTCTTGGGAGCGGCGCTGTTGGAGCTGACTCCAAAAAAAATAAAATAAATCTCCTGTAGCAGGTGCGCGCCTCCGGCACTAACCCAAGCAGTAATGAATGGTGAAGCTACAAGAGAAGATCAAGAATTATGGTAGGTACATAATGTACACTTTTTGTAGGTATGATTATCATATGTCTGTATCTGTATATATTGTGTTATGTTTCTGACTCGTGCCTGTAAATGGGCAGTGTGGCCCAGTGTACCCCCCCCCCCAGGTGATCAAATACATTTGAAAAAGGAACATTCAGAGTAAGATTCCATCTGAAACCTAAGAATCAGAACCCTGCGCTTCTAACCATCTTGGTGCAGAGCATTCCTATGGGTAGCATTGTGCATATGCTGGAAGCATCTTCTGTAAATGGGCAATAAAGAGAATACTATTGTCCTGTCATATCTAGTGTGTGTGTGTGTATATATATGTGTGTGTGTGTGTGTGTATATATATGTGTGTGTGTGTGTATATATATGTGTGTGTGTGTGTGTGTATATATATTGTGTGTGTGTGTATATATATGTGTGTGTGTGTGTGTGTATATATATATGTGTGTGTATATATATATATGTGTGTGTGTATATATATGTGATATATATATACATACATACATACACACACACACACACACACACACACTTCAATACTTAGGGTGATGACAGTGGCGCTTTGGAGGCACGTTGCACTAAAATGGTCTAGTACTTCCAGAGCAAAGAAGTTGTTGGACAGCGTTGGCAGCTTTAACGCAGGCGAGCCATACTCCTGAGTGTACAAATACGGTGGCATGGGTAACAGGCCAGCAAGGAAAGCCTGTTGAGCTGTTCCCTTGGCTTGGTCACAGGAGGATGGTAGAAGAGCTTTGAGTAAAGACTTTAGTGTGACCATGACTGTCACAAGGGGCATTTCTTTTCTTTTTTGTCTTGCTTTTTTGACCCCCCCCGATTATACTGTTTTTAAACTAGTACTGTTTTCTTCTTGTCGCTGTGTCTTGGCAGCTCGGCTTCTCTGCATGACCAGGATCTGCAGAGTGGGTATGGCAGCTCTGCTTTCCTGTGCATGATTGCAGTCTAGACTGTTTTTGATAGAGTTCCACTTTCAAAAGGAAAAGATTGACTTTGAGTTCACTGCTGTGATCTTGGTGCTTGAAGCAGATTCTAGCTCACTGTTTCAAGGAGAAGCAAAAAAAAAAACAGACACCTCGATGGCTTTGTTTTGTAGTCTGTAGGAGTGGATTGAATCCTGAAAGAAAATAGGGTGTTTCTTTAGTGGAGCGGGAGATGACAGCTGTGTGCAGGTGGAAGACGTGCATTGTGGGGATGAGCATGTAGAGGCAGAAGTGCTGGAGCAAGATTAGAGTATCGGCGCTGGGTAATTTTGAGGCCTGTTACATAAGGTGAGTACCAAAGTCAAATGTGGGGTACGTTTTCATGTTTCATTGCAATATTACAGTGAGGCGGGAGTGGGTGAATTATACAGTTATGTTTTTCAGGTTATCGAGTGGTAGAATTCCTCTTTCTATGATGGACTGAGTGCCTGGCTGACATGATAGGACTATGATGTCCATCCAGTCCAGATATGTAGAGAAAAGAAAAATAAAGCTAGCAGAGCTTACAGTAGGTGTGTAAATGTTTTAGTTTGGCTGCATCAGCCACCTTCTTGCTTGACGCTTCGCAGCTGGAGCCACTTATTCATGGGTGGCGATTACTGTCATTAGCTCTGATTTGTCCTTTGTGTCAGTCATTATTTTTGCTATTACACCCTTGTATCTGCATGCTCCAGTTGCTGTAGCTATTGGTGGGTCCTAGAGGACATATAGGAACTAATGGCTGGGTTCACCACCCATGAATAAGTGTCTCTAGCTGTGAAATGTCGAGTAAGTGAACCTGGCTGATACAGCAGAATACCTGTCATTTACAGACCGTAGCAGCATTGGCAGTGGTTCTTTTTCTCTTCACATATAGTGTGTTTTATTTACCTTACAAATGTGGGTTCTAGAATGGGTTTCTTGGGGCGTAGATTTATGTGGGGGGTGAATGCAGGTGTGAGCCAGGTAGGATCATTTGCTTTATGTTGTGTAAGTCTCTCCCCACTCCAAACCCCATCTACTGCTCTTGTGTCTTAAACTAATTTCTTTGTTTAGTTACAGGCTTACAGATGAGGCCTTGACAGTCGGAAAGACATATTATAACCTGGGGAACATCTGAACCATGTCCAGGGTTGGGAATTGTTACTGAAGAGGAAGGAAAGGAAACATCTGAAGCGTGCCTGGCGCTGAAAACTTGGATCGAACAGGAAGCAACTCTCCCTTACTGCTGAAGGCTCAAAATTTTATTGTATATATATTTTTTTTATTTTTTATTTAACTTTCGATGTGGATTACTCCTTAAGTTGAAAGAACCACCTTTCTAAAGGAATAGAACCTGTAGGGAAAGTGGGGATCTACAAATCGTACATTACAGAGGAAAATGCAGCAAGAGGTAAGCTTAGAAGGATGCAAACTGTAACCTTTAATCCAACATTGCTGTACTGCTCTTGTTCCAGAGAATGGGTAGGGAATATTGAGGGGAGAGACTGTCATCCTCACACTCCTGACTGTTCACCTTCAATAAGGGTCCGAACTGTGTGGCCTTTAATAACACTTAAAAATGCAGGGAACATGCTTAACTTTTTTGCTTCATCTCCTCGTCCCTTTCCAGTTACTCTGGTTTCCAGTGACTCCTTCGATCTCCCCATCCTCCTAGTTTCCCCTGCTGTCCAGTGCCATCTACTCTGTCTCCCCATAAGCCCTCCCGGGTGCCCATTTGCACCCTGGTCCTCTCCCCTTCTCCATGAAGTTCACCCTGGGGTCCAGTGGCACGCCCTCCCTCTCCCCAAACATTCTCTCTGGTATTCAGTGGCACCCCGCCCCCACCCACCAAAGGCACCCCAAACCCACAGCCCTGGTCCCTGATGACAGCTGGCAAAAACCCTCTGCTTGCCTCCTTGGCCAACTGCCATCTTAACTCTCATAACTGAAATACAGAAGGTTGGGGGGGGGGGAAGTACAGTAGTACCCTTCCCCGTCCAGTCTCAACTGCACCACCCATGTCCCCTTAGTCAAAAACTCTCCCACAAGGTGACAGCTATCAGTATAAAAGTCCTGAACCGCCTGGCCTAAATGCTGGCAGTCTCTTCCAGCAGCGCTTTGCGATATAGCATGAGGGAAAGATTGCTGGTAAGCGGGCTTGTCCGTGGGACTGTAAGATGGGATTGGCACTGTGCTGTTTATTTCTAATACTTGTCAAGTTGTGGGTGAGTTTTTCTGACTAAGGTGACATGGGTGGTGGTCCTGACATGGAGGGGGGGTGGCTTATTTTTTCTCTTTAATTACACTAGCTTGATGGGGAAAGTCGGGGCACTGGCTCCGGGCCAGTAAATTAATGTTAAAATCGACCCCTGAAAATGATTGCCACACTGCATAAAATACTGTAATTTAGGTACAGTTTCTGAGAAGAGCACAATGAACGGCTCATTTCGAGGTCTGACTCTGGGTGGGGGGAGGGGCTACAAGGAAATAATTACTCAATGGTAAAGTGTACTCATTGTAAACAAAACCATACTGGCAGAATAAGTGACAATAATGCAGCTGAACTATAGGAAGGCATAGGCAATATAGCCGGCCCGGTGGTGCTGAGGTTTGAGGTGCTGGACGTGACCCGGGTTCGGGAATGAGCCTGGGTTGTCGGGAGTCAACAGGAGGGAAGAGATCGAGTGTCGGTAGACTGCTCTCTTCGGGAGAAGCTCGGGGAGGCGTCTGCTCATGGAGGCGACCTCTGGCGGTGGCAGGGCGCCAGCATAGCGGTACTGCATATGGTGGGGGTGGAGCTGCGGCACTATGTTGCCATGATGGCCGGGCTCTGCAGGGGATAGAAACACAAGCCAGAAAAAAACCTCCACGCTCTGAGATGAAGGGGGTTCCAGTGACGCAGCCCATATCCCACTGATAGCCCTGCGATCGGAGGACTCCACGGCCGACCCGTGTGTCACTACTAACCCACACTGAGCTGATAACTGCTTGTTTCTAGGGACATGGATATGTTGTTCATCCACACTGTCTGGCAGGTATCCTTGCCGCTTTAAATCTTGCCGGAAGGTCTTCAAGCTGGCTCCTCCCACCCAACCGGGTGGTAAAACTCTCGGCTCCGCCCTATGACGCCAGATCTTCCTTACCGCTTAGAAGCTCAGGTGCCCTCCTTAACGCTCTGCGTATAAGACTGGTTCCTAATTATTCGATTTTTCGAATTTTAAAAGTTTTTTGCTTAAAAGACTTCGGTTTTCTCTCCCTCGTGGCTGCGATGGACAAATCGACTCCCGGTTTCCAGAGATGCCCTTGCGAGCAGAAGATGTCTCGGACGGATCCGCACTCCACGTGCGTCTACTGTCTAGGCCTGGAGCACGGCCCGCAGGCCTGCGACCTGTGCTCTTCCTTTTCGGCCTACGTCCTCTAAGACCGTGCTGCCCGTTTACAACTGGGGCGTCCCGAGAAGCGTTTTTCTCCGGTGAAGTCAAGAGGCCCGGTCGGCGGTTTCGGCGGCGGGCTCGGCAGATCAGCTTCGAGCAGATGATCGCCTTCGAAGAGGAGGCGCGGGCCGCTTCTACCTGGGCTGCGTGTATTTTCCTCGGCTGTGCCTCTTATTCAGCTTCTTTTAAGGAGCTTTGTCTGACCTTCTCTACTAAAGGTGAGGACATCTTCTGCTGGACCGTTTTCTCGGTCCAAAAAAAGAGACGCGGGTAAGTCCCACCGTCGACGCTCTTGGGAGCGGGAAAGATCCCTCTCCCCGAGTTGTCGGCTGTCTACTTCGGTCGGCCGTCGACTTCGGCCACTGGTCTCATGGTGTCTCCGTCAGGTCAGTTGACCGAGACTCCCGTCGACGCGGTTGAGATTTTTCTCGACCCGTTGGATGGGTTGTCGGCAGGAGAAGCCGAGAATCTCCTCTCCCCGGTTCCCCCGGTGGGAGTTGAGGACCTCATTGGCTTGTCTATGCCTCTGGTTCCAGAGCCTTCGGTTAAACCCTCCAAACCGAGGGGAGTGCCGGTTCCCCACGACACCTCCCGCACTGTCCTCGGGGAAAGCCGAGGTTCTCGGTCTCTGACTTCTTCGCGGTCCAGCCAATCCCGCCGTCATAAGCGGTCTCGGCACCGCGACAAGTGGCGCCGCTGCTTGTCCTCTTCCTCCTCCTCGGACGAGGGGAGGCTTCGGCGCAAGTTGCGTCGAAGATGAGGACCTCATGTGGCAACAGCTCCTTCTGACCGGGAACAAGCCGACGCCGTCGCCTTCCCATTCCATTAAGTGGCTGTCACCGGAGCGGCTGAAACAACCCCTCGTTTTATCCAAGCAGCCTGTTCCCAGGCCGGTTGTTCGGCCAAAACCAGCTGCCCCACCGATTTCTGGTGGAACCTCCGCCTCCACAGCCGTTAGTTGGGGCTCCGACCAAGAATTCTCGGTCGGCTCAGGGACTGCCCCATAGGCTGTCTGTCACCCTCACTCCCGATCGACCTCAGCAGGTGGAGGGTGGCTCAGGCCCGAGGCAGCTCTTTGAGGACTGTTCCGAGTCCGAAGACGATTCCTCCCTTTTCTCCAAGCGAATTGACTTGGAGTCCTCCAGAGGACAGTCGGACGATAGCCCTTCGTCCTTCCTGGGATTGCTTCGGCTCATCTCTGAGTCCACCGGGATGAAGCTCGAACCTGTTTTTAAGCGGGCCAGGTATCCCCTCACGGAGATTCTGGACCGAGGGGATTCCCCTACGGAGGCCTTTCTGGTGGCCGAGGCCATAGTGGGCCCGGCCTTGGAGCTCTGGCAGCGTCCTGCTTCCTGCCCTGCGCCTTCGGCCAGGATGGCCAGGAAGTATGCGGTCCCTACCGGTTCCTTGTCTGGTTTTTGGAACTCCTCGGCCGAGGTTAGTTACCGACAGCGTTTTCGGCGTGCCGAGACGCTGAGGATATGAGACAAACCTCTGACAAGGAGTCCAAGAAATTGGACTATGCCGGGCGAAAAGTCTACGCTGCGTCCTCCCTCGGCCTTCGCCAGGTCAGTTCGGCCGTCCTCATGGCACATTTCTCTCATGCCCTGTTGGGCTTCCTGGACGAGGTCGTCCCTCATCTTCCCGCGGATCTGCAGACCACGGTTAGGCAGGTGCGGGACCAGGGCAGGGCAGTGGCCAAACAGCAGCTTCAGACTGCTTTGGACATTGGGGACTCGTGTACCAGGTCTGTGGCCGCCGCAGTGGCTATGCGTCATCGGGCTTGGCTGAGGATATCCACCTTCACTTCGGATACCCAGCACAAGTTGGCGGATGTCCCCTTCTTGGGGACCGACCTCTTTGGCCCTGGGGTGGAAGGTCATCTGCAGAGGATCGAGAAGTCCAATACTACCTTGGACTCTGTCTCATCCGCTCAGAAGGACAAAGACCGCAAACCACAGCCTAAGCCCTTTCGTCCTTCTGCGCGTGCGGCACGTCCAGCCCAGCAACGTCAGGGCCAGCAGGCTCGGGTTTGGCATCCCAAACCCAAGCCCGGGGCTTCCTCCAACAGGAAGCAGGGAGGTAAAGGCCCAGGAGGTCCCTCGGCCGGCCCCTCCTCCAAGCCTGCCCAGTGACGGGCGCGCCCCAACCCAGTCACCTCACCCCAGGTTCCCCTGTGGGACGGCTCCGCACTTCCTTTCCGCCTGGTCCGTTATTACCACGGACAGGTGGGTGTTGGAGGTGGTGGGAAAGGCCTGCCTCTGGAGTTCGGCAGGGCCCGCCCTTCAGAGCCGTCGCACTCGGGGGCCTCGGTCTGTAGCCTCACTGTCTGCTCGCCGAGCCGACATCGCTCTCCTCCTCCAAAAGGAGGTGATCAGGGAGGTGGCGGACCCTCCCTCAGACCCGGGGTTTGTGTCCAGGTACTTCCTGGTTCCGAAACGGACGGGGGGCTGGCGCCCCATTCTTGACCTACACAACCTAAACAAGTTCCTAAGGTCTTGAACCTTCAGGATGGTCACTCTGGCTCAGATAATACCATCCCTGGAACCCGGCGTGTGGTTCTGCTCTCTGGACCTGCAGGACTCGTTCTTTCACGTCCTTATCCGTCCGTCACATCAGAGATTCCTTCGCTTTCGAGCGGAGGGATCCCTTTTCGAGTTCTGAGCCATGCCCTTCGGCCTGTCTCCAGCTCCCAGGGTCTTCACCAAATGCATAGCAGTGGTGACAGCTTTCCTGCAGCGCCGAGGGGGTCGGTGTACCTGCTGGGCGGTTGGCTGATAGCAGCCCCCTCCAGACAGGAGGTGGAGCGGTTCAGAGATTTGGCCCTCCAGGTTTGCTCTCAAATCTGCCTTCTCATCAACGAGGCCAAGTCGGAACTCGAGCCGAAGCAGGTGATTCTTTTCATCGGGGCAGAGCTCTACTCTCTTCGAGCCAGAGCACGGCTCCTGGCGGACAGGGCCGAGGTTCTTACCTCCTTTGCCCAATCATTTCTGGTTGGGCAATCGCGCCCTGCCCGGGACTTCCTTCGCCTCCTTGGTCTCATGGCGGCCTGTACCAGCGTGGTCTGTTGGGCACGCTGGCACATGCGCCCTCTTCAGTGGGGACTGGCCAGCCAGTGGTCACAACGCTGCGATCCATTGGACCAGCTAGTGATGGTGACCCAGGGGATGTGGAACGCTCTCCGGTGGTGGACCGTTCCAGTTCGTCTGCAGGAGGGCATCCCGTTTGTCCGCCCCGAGCCGACGGTCTCTCTATCGACCGATGCCTCTCTGATGGGTTGGGGTGCCCATCTGGGGGAACACCGGGCTCACGGCCTCTGGTCCCCGAGGGAGTCCCGATGCCACATCAACCTGCTGGAGCTCCGAGTGGTCCGCCTAGCTCTCACCGCCTTTGCTCCGTTTCTCCGGGGTCAAGTGGTCCGAGTCCAGACGGACAATACCACGACCATGTACTATCTAAACCGCAGGGCGGGACGCGCTCCATGCTTCTATGCAAGGAAGCTTCCGGTGATTTGGTCACTGCATGAGCTTGGAGGCGATCTCTCAGCCATTCATGTGGCAGGAGCCTCCAACACCCTGGCCGATGCCCTGAGCCGGATAGGGGCTGCATCCCACGAGTGGTCTCGCCTGCCGGAGGTAGTACAAGATCTGTTCTCCCATTGGGGCACACCTTAGGTGGACCTGTTTGCCTCCAGGGAGAACGCGAAGCTGAGGCTGTTCCATGCCTGCCCCCCTCAGCAGGGCTCGCTGCAAGGGGATGCCTTCTCGAGGCCGTTGGACCCCGGCCTCTTCTACACCTTCCCCCCATTTCCCTTGATACACAAGGTGCTTCTCAAAGCAAGGAGGGACAAGGCGGAGGTGATTCTGATAGCCCCAGACTGGCCCCACCAGTTCTGGTACCCAGATCTCCTGAGCCTCAGCTCCAGGCTCCTGAGGCGGCTTCCAGCTCGCCCGGACTTGCTCTCAGTCAGTCAGGGGAAGGTGTTCCATCCGGACCTTCAGTCCCTGCACCTGACGGCCTGGTTCCTGAGCGGCTAGAGTTCCAGGCCTTGGGTCTTTCCGATGAGGTCCTCAATGTAGTTGAGGCGTCCCGTAAGGAGTCGACCAGGAAATGCTGTGCCTTCAAATGAAAGATTTTCCATTTGGTGTCAGGGCAAGGGCTTGGACCCTTCCTCCTGTTCCTTGGCAAGCATCTTGGACAATTTATGGTCCCTTTCTCGTCAGGGCTTGGGTCGGCGACCTCAGGGTGCACCTGGCAGCCATCTCCTTGCAGGCGTGGGCCGGGAGCAGTCGGTCACTGGGAGAAGGTGGTCTGGCGCTTTTCAAAGCGCCTTGATCACATTTCCCCTCCGCAAGAACCTCCACCTCCGTGGGATTTACTGCTGGTACTGGCAAAGCTCATGGGCAAGCCATTGAACCAGTGCACAGGTGTGAACTCTCTCCTGTCGTGGAAGACCGCTTCTTGGTGGCTATCACGTCAGCCAGAAGGATGGGAGAGCTCAGGCGCTCTGCATCGAGTCTCCTTACCTGGTCTTCCACAGGGACAAGGTTGTCCTGCATCCCCACCGAAATTCCTTCCGAAGGTGGTGTCGGAGTTTCACCTTAACCAGGTGTTGACTCTGCTGGTGTTCTACCCTCAGTCACACCTCGGAGGCCGAATGCAGGCTCCACTTTGATCCTGGGGAAGGCGCCGCTGGCTATATGAGCGCATAGCTGAAATTCGAGAGGTTCGCCAGCTGTTTGTCACCCACGCTGAAGCCGCACCTGGCAGACCTGCAGCCAAGCGGATCGATAACAGGTGGGTCACCTCCTGCATAGATCTCTGCTATAAGTTGGCGGGCATGGAGCCTCCCAGAGGATAAGAGCTCATTCTACCGCCATACTGCTGCATCGGTGGCTGCTTCCAGGGACGTCCCTATCCAGGATATCTGCAGGGCTGCTACCTGGAAGTCAGCACACCTTCATCACCCATTACCACATCGACCTTGAGTCACGCCGGGATGCTGGTTTTGGGGCCTCGGTTCTCAGTCTTTATTCCCTAAGTAGGGGTGTCGCCTTTCTCCCTCCTCCGGAGAACTGCTAGGAGTCTGCCAGACAGTGTGGATGAACAACATATCCATGTCCCTAGAAATACAGGTTACTCACCTGTAACAGGAGTTCTAGGAATGGTATATGTTGTTCATCCACACGACCCACCCGACTCTCCGGCTCGACGCGACAACCTTGAGCTTCAGCGGGCCAGATCTGGCGTCATGGGGCGGAGCCGAGAGTTTTACCACCTGGGTGGGTGGGAGGAGCCAACTTGAAGACCTTCCAGCAAGATTTAAAGCAGCAAGGATACCTGACAGACAGTGTGGATGAACAACATATACCATTCCTAGAACTCCTGTTACAGGTGAGTAACCTGTATTTTCAGATGCTTCCTGGGGGAAGGGGTGCGAAGGAGGGTACAGTAATAAGCATTATAAAATGGGAAGCTCTCTGATTGGCTGAGAGAACTTTTCTGGCCATACCGTATAGCATTGGGGGGGGGGGATGTCTCTTCCCCCCCCACACCTCACTTTACTTATTAAATCCTTCTCTTTGCTAGTTCGTATCTTCACAGTCTCCTCTCTTGATCACCTGCATTAACCTATCTTTTTGCTTTATTTATTCACTTCCATCTATTTGTTCCATTATTTTGTCCACCAGTATTTCCTCTGTTTGCTCCCCTCGCAGAGTTTTACATCCCAGAGAGGTGCAGGCCTGTTCATCCCTTATTTTACATCCCTCTGCCAATCCCCTTGCAGGGTTTGCATCCCAGTGGGGTATAGGCTATTATGCTGTCCATCCTTCTCCCCCATTCCCAAATTGTGGCAAAGTCCTCACACTCTTCCCCCAAGTATTACATCATAACTAGATCTGTGAGGTGTTTTGGCATATGTTTGATTGTGTTATGAGTACTAAAATGATGATTGTTTTGGTTTGTTATACACAGACTTGCTCTATGTATTATGTTTCTGTAGTCGTATTGTATACCCTCTTCCCTTGTCCCCCAGGACGCTTCTGGAAACAAGCTATGTAGCTCAGTAAGTCTTTCCTGGGGAAATGTTTCAAAAGTAAATAAAACTACCTAATTAAGCAGTAGGGAACGACAAGGGATGTGTTATGGTGGGATGATTGCCCACCTCGGGTGGGTTGAAGCACGAGGCAAAGCAGGGTGCTTCCACCACCTGAGAAGGGCCAATAGCCCGCCATAACACACACCCTGGATGTGCCTAATTGCGACATTTAACTGGGCTACAGTTGAGATAACTGCCCAGTTGAGGCAATTCTTGGCCAGTCAAGAGCCCAACATTCTTTCTACCCATTTCATAGAAAATATCCCTGTGCCACACTGGCAGAAATTATTTGGTAGCACTTTTTCTTCACGAACCACTTGCTTTAAGCTTTCCACTCCTCAGCAGCACCAGAAATGGGGAGCAGCTGATCAACTGTCGGAAACCTTTGTACTTTGGGAGTATATACAGTAGTAAAGTTACCGCGGTTGGGCAGGATCAGTCATTTTCAGCGGGAGACTGCTGGCCATTATTACAGTGTGCTACTGCAGCCAGCCCATTGGCGCAGTGGTTGGATTTCCACTTGCGACACCAGGGAGATGGAGGGCTGGCCGGGGAGAGGATGGAGTGTCCTGAGGATTGCTCTCCTCGGTGGAGGAGGGGGGGGGAGGAGAGAGGAGAGTGTCCGATGTTTGATGGACCCTGGTGGAGGCTGGAGGTGCTGCAGCAACCAGTGCCGGCACGTTGGGGGGCGAGGTGGGCGCTGGGTGTCATTGCATGTCCCGCCCCCAGAGCAGCGGTTAAAAAAAAAAAAAAAAAAAAAAAACAACAAAATGACAGCTCCAGGCATGACGGCCCGTTATATGCACGCCCACTGCCTCCGGTGCCTGCCAGTGGGTCCTGCGCTTGGCCCCGACCCAAGGGCTAATCTGTACCCCATGTCCATTAGAGTGGGAGAAGCACCCTCTCTTGTCCGGCGAGGGAGGGGTGCGTGGGCATGGGATGGCGGGTGGATGAGCTCCCGGGGCAGACCAAAAGGGCAAAAAATAATATGCTACCACAGATAGTAGCTGCTGCCAGCAAAATCTTATAAAAAGTCTTGCTGGCAGCCTGACATGGTGACCTGGTGGGTCTGTGAAACATGTTACATAGATACATAGACAGTGTCAGCAGATAAGGGCCTCTGGCCCACCCAGTCTGCCCATTTAAGTTTGTAAGTTCAGTTTATGTTTTCTAGGAAGTCTGTCGCCCCTTACCCCTGACCTCCAGAATTCCTTTATGTCTATCCCATGCATTCTTAAATCCGTGATTGTTTCAGCCCCCACCACTTCCTCTGGCAGGGTGTTCCACTTGTCCACCACCCGCTCTGTGAAGAAATTCTTCCTCACGTTTCCTCTGAATCGTCCTCCTCCAACTTCATCCCATGCCCTGTAGTCCTGGAACATCTTTTCTCTTAAAATAGTGCATTCCTGCACCCTGTTCCTCCCTGTAAGATACTTGTATGTCTCTATCATATCCCTCTCTCTCCTCTCCTCCAGGGAGTACATGTTCAATGCCTTCAACCTGTCCTCATAGGACTTGTGATGCAATCCATGCACCATCTTTGTTGCCCTCCTCTGAACCTTCTCTACCCTGTCTATGTCCTTACGTAGGTAAGGTCTCCAGAACTGCACAGTGTACTCCAGGTGCGGCCTCACTAGTGCCTTGTATAGTGGAATTATGACCTCCCTTTTCCTGCTGGTGATGCCCCTGCCTATGCATCCCAGCATCCTATTTGCTTTACCTGCTGCCTTGTCACACTGTTTCCCTGCCTTGAGGTCATCGAGAGATAACTCCAAGATCCCTTCCTGCTTGGTGCATGCTATCATCCTCACCCCCAACTGATATATTGTGCCAGGGTTTTTGTGCCCCATATGCATTATCTTGCACTTCCTTGCATTGAATTTCAACTGCTAAACCCTGACCATTCTTCAAGTTTCTGCAGGTCCTTCTCATTCTGTCTACACCCTCTGGTGTGTCTGCTCTGTTACAGAGCTTTGTGTCATCAGCGAACAGTGAAATTCTGCCTTCTAGGTCCTGTGCAATGTCACTGATGAAGATATTGAATAGTACCGGTCCCAGCACTGATCCCTGTGGTACCCCACTGGTCACTCTTCCGTCTGTGGAGTGACAGCCATTTACCACCACCCTCTGTGTCCTGCTGCCCAGCCAGTTACCTACCCACCGCACTACTGTCCTGCCCACACCCATATTCCCCAGTTTGTGCAATAGTCTTCTAGTGGCACAGTGTCAGAGGCCTTGCTGAAGTCCAGATAGGCCATGTCCACTGCCCTCCCCGATCCACCTCCCTAGTCACCCAGTCAAAAAATTCACTGAGGTTGGTCTGACATGACCTTCCCCTGGTGAAACCATGCTGCCTTGTTGTGGCACAGCGCCCCTACTGACACCTGACAATACGACGCCCCTTGAAACAAGTGGGAAGCAGAGGGAGTATTTAAAGTGTGTGTGTGTGTGTGTGTGTTTTTTGTTTAACTATCTCAGTTTCTCAACATACCCATTTTACAAGCGCAGTAAAGCACTCTGGGGTGTGGAGTAGTTAGTGACAAATGCACTTCTAGGGGCAGTAAGGGCACTTGGCCTGTGACTTTGTACTATCATTAGGCTCCTAGTCATGTGTTTATTACAGACTAACTCACATCCCATCTTGTGATATTACTTGCATGATACACTAACACATTAAACTGTTCTAGATGCAGGCAAAACGGTACACCAAATGGAACAAGGTGTAGTATGTTACAGATATGCAAACTAAAACAGTGCAGTCAAAATCGGTCAACCAAAGTGCTTATGGTAGACCTTAACGTGGCATAACACGATGACAGCGCTGGGGGGGTTTAAAACATGGGTTGAATTGTACCCACGGGTGGGTGTGTATGTGTATGTGTAAAAATGGCCTACTATCTCAAAACATAATCAGTGGCATATTTTCAACAGTTTACATTCCCTTTCTTGAGCTGTTGATTGATAGAATAGGTGCATTAATTTGGACCCACTGGCAAAGGAAAGAAGGATCAGTTTTGGGCAGGATACAACTTTTGACCTTTTGGTGCATGTTAGTGCTGCCCGATAACAGTAGGGGAGGAAATGGCCAAACTGGGACAGGAAGTAGAGAGGGGATCAAATAAGGGCCTGGGTCCATTATAGTTGGGAATTACAAAGTCATGAAGAAAAGACCTGCGGGTAAAGAGGCAGAGAGGATGATGGACAACATAAGAGAGGACCAGAGTTGGGGAAATCATGGAATTCTAGAAGCTTGACGGCCGAAAAGGACCATACTGTCCATCTAGTCTGCCCTTCCCCTCTTACACCTCCCCCTTCCTGCCAGGCCCTGCACTCTCCTCAATAAATGATATAAGAAAACGGATTGGCCTGCAGTCCGTTTCCTGGTGGGTATATAAAGGGAATGGGAAATATTGCTACGGAGAGGGGAGGAGGTAAGAGGGCAGATAGAGAGGGAAGGAAGGGAACCGAACCAAACTGGAATTTGGATATGAAGGAAGCACAATTGGAAAGGTGCCTCATATTAAAAGGGGGGGGAGGTATAGAGAGGGCAGTGGTGAGTATGATGGTGACCTTCCAAGGCAAAATGGCAGAAGACATGAATGAGGAGAGGTCCAGTCTGGCTAGTGAGGATTTGAGAACAACACTGTAGACTATGCCACTATAGTCAAACATTGGAAGAATTATCTTAACACTCTCATGGCAGGCAGGAAGCTGGATATAAAGTTTATTTCTGTAAAGTGCACCAGGCTTGGATTAAAGCTTAAAGTGGATAGATGGCATCGGTGTGTGCCGTGAAATCAAGATGGCAATCCAGCCAGACCCCATGGTACTTAAAGGAGAAAGACCTCCTCCATTGCAACACCATCAAGGGTACAAAATAATGGGGGGAGGAGGAGGGTGAGCCCGGTAAGCCTCTATTGAGAGGCAGAAGTCATGGAGACCTTTTTTGGGCATGGAGGAACAGTTGGCTTGACCAGTATTGGTGTTGGAGATTCGCAGCAGACGGGCAGTAAGGTCAGGAGCAAAGGAACCAGAGGCAAAGAGCACGGTAGTGTGAATGGCTGCAGAGGAGCAGGCAGAAGGGAGATCATTCAGAAGTATGGAAAAAAGAATGGGGCCCTCTGAGGGGATGTCTAACAAAAGGTGAGTGGGTTCCAATCAGGACAGCTTGAAACCTTCCCTCAGGGTAGAAGCAGAACCAATTCAGTGAGGAGGTAGAGGTCCACTCACCGTTAGAAGCTTGCCCAGAAGGAGGGGGTGTGCCATAGTGTTGAAGGCTTTAGCCAAGTTGACAAAGATGGTGGAGGTGGATTTGACCCTGATCCATACCTAACAATATGGAGTCAAGTCGGAGGAGGGAAGGAGGTGGATAGGAAATGTGATTTTTCTGAAGCTAGACTGGAAAAGACTGAAGAAGGAAGTTTCAAATAAGAAAGAAAGCTGAGAGAACAAGGTGTCGCTATAAATTGGCGAGAGGGGGAGAGAGAGAGTGCATACCATGAGAGGAAGGGTCATCACCGTTGGGGAGGGAATGACAGTAACCTGTTCCCAGGTATCTGGGACTGTAGCAGAAGAGAACAAGATTGGCAAGGTGGGTAATGGGGAAAGGCAGTGGGAGGAGTGGAGAGAAAAGAAGCTTGGGGTCATCAAGACCATAAGGGATTATGCCCTTGTGGAGGTCAAGAGCTAGGAGGTCCTTAAGAGAAGCAGAGAGTGGTGGAAGTGATATAGAAAGAGTTAAGGAGGGGGAGTGAAAGGAATTGGGGGTTGGGGAGGTCGAGGAATTCTTGTATTTTAGGAGGGTGGAGTACAGGAAGGTGGGCAAAGTGCTAAGGAGCCACCTGGCAGGCATCATAGCAGATATGCGGGTGGACCCAAGGTGGTTCATCATTAAGGAAGGAATACTGGTTGCCACAGAGGAGTGCGTTGGGCTGAGGGGGAAGAACATGAGGGCTAAAGCGCCCAGTTGGTTCAGTTCTGGTGTTGCCCAGGCAGTAAGGGAAAAGATTAGCCTATAGAAAATTCAAGAAGACCAAGAGAGGTGGATAGGGAAAATTACCTAAGGTTGGCTAGTGAGGCAAGTAAGGAAGTCCGGTGAGCTAAGGCACAGACAGAGCTGCAGATAGCTGAAGGAATTAAGAAGGGTGAGAAGGTGGTCTTTCGCTATGTAAGTGAGAAAAACGACAAGGAGGACAGGATTGTTGGGCTTAAGAAAGGGGAGGAGTGGTTGGTGGATGGGTGGAGAAATACTAAATAAATACTGTTTTTTCTTTACCAGGGAGGAGGATGGACCAGTGCCTTTAGGAGGGACAAAAGGAGCTGGGGGATGGGGGGGGGTGTACAGATGTAGTGATGGAGGAGGATGGAGTGGGGGGCTGTTAGCATTGAAGGTGAACAAATCACCAGGTCTGGACGGAGTACATCCAAGGGTAGTAAGGGAACTGGCTGAGGAACTGGCAGGGCCACTGGCAAGCCTGTTTAATAGTTCAGTAGAGCCGGGCATGGTACCGCAGGACTGGAGAACATCACATGTGATTCCCCTCCACAAAAGAGGTCCCAAGTAATATGTATGACTCTGGGAATTATAGACCAATCAGTCTGACTTCACGCATGTGCAAGCTCATGGAGACCATATTTGAAGAAAGGTTGGTAGAATATCTAGGGGAGCATGGTCTCCAGGATTTGAGCCAGCACGGGTTCATTGGGGGATTGTGTCAAACTAATCTGACTTCTTTGACTGGGTCAGTAAGACAGTGGGCGGGGGCCAAGCGGTAGACATCCTCTATCTGGATTTCGGCAAGGCCTTTGACTCTGTGCCCCACAAAAGGTTGATCAGGAAGTTGGGTCTCGGTTGGGGATAAAATGTCCAGGTGGATGGAAAACTGGCCGTGGGACAGAAACCATAGGGGTGGGTGGGTGGGGGAAGAGTGTTATCTGGCACCAGAGGTCACCAGTGGGGTCCTGCAGTGCTTGGTGCTGGGGCCAGTGGTATCTTCTAATATATCCTGGTGTTTTGTTGGTAGCAAGCAGCCTCATCATGTATTCGTGCAACCAAAAATCCAGTAATAAACTGGATACCTCACTGGAGCAACCAGCATATCTCTCTCTCTCTCTCTCTCTCTCTCTCTCTCTTCATTTGCCGAATCAATCACCACATACAAACAAAGGTATTTATTTTAAATCACACTGTTTTCCTTGAACATCTTGTTCCTGTCATAACCTACCCAAGATGGCCTGTGGTGGTGTGATCTGGACTGGCTCACTTACTGTTTGACCCCTGCATACCTCCAGTATTTCCTGAATACCACGTATAGTAGGAGACTAATCGTTTTCAGGAAACACCATTCTTTGAAAAAGCCCCCAGCCAAATCTAGTTAAACTGAAGTCCAGTTCCCTCCCACCCTCTTTCAGAAGCCCAATCCTCCCCAGCATCCACAATTGGATAAATAATGTACATTTGGGGGGAAAAAAAATACCACGATGGATAATTGGCACAATTCACATCCTACCAGGGCTGGCCACAGGTTTTCTTAATGTAAATAGCAGTCCTATTGTGCTTTTCAAAAATACTGCCCCCTCCCCAGGTGCATCACCCAGATCTCGGAAGGAAACTGGCATAGCCTGCCACCACAGCATTCTCATGAAAAGTACATGCACACTCTATATATTAAAACCAACGGATGACGTTATCACTAGTTTTACTATAAGAACGAGCAAGCTGGCACTTTCATGAGGAAGCTGGCAAGGAGGATGGGCCATGCCGGTCGTGCTCTCGTACTAAGAATTGCGTTCTTTTGGGGGGGGGGGAGATGATGAAAGTAGGGTGCTGCCAGGGTTGGGAGGAAATCGGAAGTTTTCTACAATATTTTTTTTTCTTTCCTTTTTTTGCATATTAACCCTTAGGCTGCCAACAGATGTAGAACATGTAGGACTTCTGGACTGATGTATTAGTCCGCGACACAGCAAGGGTTAAGAAAGATGACTGACTTAGTTGGCCCAGTGGCGCGGAGGGCTGAGGTGCTGTGTGCCTTCCCGCCTACCACGCCAGCAACGTGACTTCAGGAATGAGCTTGGGTTGTGGGAGAGGGAGGATGGCAGGTTGGGGAGGCATGCTGTCTCAGTCCTTGGCTGCCACTTGGTAGAGGCCAGGTGGTAGCACCAAAAAGGCTGAGTGGCATTGAATGAAGGTGCTGCAGTTTGTAGCACGTGTTGGCCTACACGCACAAACACTCACATGTTGCAGTGGCTGGGGAACAGAAGGGGGAAAGGGTTGGAGTAGTCTAAAGTACTGCCTGCCTACCTCCTGGTCCCTGCATCGCCACTAGGATGACTGACTCCATTTCTGTGTAAGAGGCACCGCAGCACTGCTATGGGTGGAGGCAGCAGTCTATTGGGGAATATAGGTAAAGTGTGTCTGGGGATGTAGGTGGCAGGCGGGGACAGGGTTAAGCAACCCGCCTGTGCCAATTATAGGACAAAAACTTTAATTGCGCAAAAAAAAAAAAATTATGGCTGGCTGTGGAAGTGGGCATAGAAACATAGAAATTGTTGGCAGATAAGGACCACTAGGCCCATTCAGTGTACCCACAAGCCTTATACCAGTTTGTGGCCTCCGAGCCTGTCTGGTCTGCAGCTTATCAGCGGGTTGTGTTGTTCCCCTCCCACCCCCAGTATACACATTTACGAACACTTGTGTCTGGATTCTTTTACTTCGCTGCTCTTTTTGAGGAACAGACTTCTGGCCACTGAGGCAGACCAGACCGGATCCTTTGAGATGGTTTACAGTAGCAGGGTATTAAAATAGCTGGTATAGAATAGCAAAACTCTTGGGGTATTGCTAACCATTTTCAGAAATGCTAGGCAGTAGACTGCTAACCAATTTTTTTTTTTTTGTTTTTTTTAGTGAGTCCATGACACAGTATACAATATAAAAAAAAAAAAAAAAACTTTATAGTTTTTTAAATTTTGCTAATCAGTCTGTGCCAAGTGCTATGCATTTTCGCAGCCGATTAGCAGTTTGACGTGTGAAAGTGCTAATCACTTTTTCCAGCTTATTTAAAACCCTGCAGTAGAGTATAGGAGGATGATCTGGGTGTGGTAATGGTCTTATAGATGCATCATGTCTGAGAACTGGCACATTAAATATCAAACCTGAATTTGGAAATCAAATTTTTTTTTTTTTTTTTTAAAACAAGCCATGCATGACCGTTAAAAGGACAGATACTGATGGTATCAAAAAGAGCTGAATTCTTTATCCAAATTGGTGGAGTCGCTATAGAACAGTTTACCAAAAGAAGTGAAATTAGCAGATACAATAAGACTTTTTTTTAAAGTTGGATTGGATACATTTGTGTATAGCTCAGGATTCAAAGGATATAAACACCATTAATTGGCTGAAGGACCCAGTGGATTTCAGTCCCCCTTCCTTCAGTAATGTTTGTGTTCAACTCCCCTTTTTGGCTTTGCTGGCATCCGGTGTTTACGTATAATCTGCCTGTTGGAGCAGAAGCCAACATAGATATGTCCCAATGGCCAACTCTTCCCTTCACCATGTCCCTCAAAGTTCAGCCCACTTTCCTCTAGACACTTTTTTTTAACTCGGGGTTGCATTTCATTTTACATGATTCTGGACTGGCTTGATACTAGAGCTGTCCTTGCTGTTTGGGGGACCTTGCTCCTAGTGAACCATCCCTTGAACTACCAGCTGATGTAAGGGCTTGCTACAATCTTGATTGGGTGTTAATTGTGGACTGGCCTTTTTACAGACAGATGCTGTTTCATTCACATTTTAAATAAGTACTCCCAGATTCATTTGTCGGCACTGAACAATTTCCATCCTGATTTCCCTTCCACAGAGGTGATTTTTTTTTCCCAATATAAATGATGTATAAAGGAGACACGGGGTGGAATATACAGTCTGTATAACCATTACATGCGTGTGTTACACGGTCTGTATAATAAATAGAGTTGCTGCTTTTGGATGAGGTGAAAACCAGATCCTGAGCTCTGCCCCTAGCCCCAACCCTTTTCATGACTCATCGTGCATTGCTTCTCCTAGAAAACCATTCTTTACATCAATAAAAGATGACACTTAAAACAGCAGTTCAATAAAAATGTTAAGATACTGTACCTGTTGGTTACTTTCCCAGGTTCTTCCTAGTTTACTTATGTACAGTATGTATCGACATTAGTTTACCAGATAAACATACAGAGATGCAGTAAATCTCATTTACAAATATGATCTGTGGGAGACAATGGAAATACTGTAAATAGCATACAATAGTACACATAGTATATGATACATAATAGACATTGTTTCCTGTAATGTGTACGTTTTATAAATGTTTCTGGCTCCATTTCCTTTTCATGTCCACAGTTCTAGTTCAGAGCAAAATAAGTGACCATACTTTTTTTTTTCTTGAAGAGAAAAATAATTTAAAACATTTAATATGCCTAAATTCTGTTAGAGATGAAAATGTTTACCAGCAAATGAAAGTAGAAGACAACTGTCTGTTTTGCTGTTACAAAGGGTGGGGGCAGCCTTGCCACTTTAAGATGCAGTGGAAAAGATTAGGTCAAGTAAGTGCTAATGGTGTTTAATGGCCATACTTTACACCTCCCAGGTTGACTGCTTTCACAAACAAAGGGCTATATTTACAAGAGAACTTGTTTGTAACCTGGACATGTAGCTGAAACAATGAATGATATAACAAATTGTTTCGAAAGTATTAATCACTCAAAATGGCTCACAAACCTGACCAGCACAGAGCAAAACTGGATTACCTGACCACCAGGTAAAAAACCTGACTGGTGGCAACCTTGGTTATACCCCATGGATTCACACATTGACCTGTAAGCAATCAGCCAGGACCACTTAGAAATTGTTGCCTAGCTGGGGCCACCCGCATTGATGAGCCTCTGTGTGCGTTAGCTGTACCTATATAACCGGAGTAGGCTCTTACCTTATCAGTTTTTCTTTTTCTGTCTTCAGTTTGGTGAGTGTGACAGACCTTTGTTAATTTATCGCTGGAGTTTTTTTTATTTTACTGCAAGTTATTGTTACTACATTCATTGCCACATGGTGTCACCAGCATCATTGTAGAAGCTGCTGCTCTTTTATCTGCCAGTGTGGTGAGACTATCTTCTGTGATAACACTGACTAACTTCATGCTCACTGCCTGACTTCTCTCATGGCTTGAAACCTGTCCTATCTGCTAATGCTTCAGCCAGGCCAGTAGGAGATGCCATTGAACATTAAAACAAGCTTCTGCAGAAACTGGAGAAGTCAAGTTTGCAGCTTCTGCCAGTCACCACCCCAATCTTTGGATCCAGCAACTCCTTGTAAGCCTTCTCACTATTGGGCTATGTCTTCTTCTTCTAAAATGAAGCCCCATTTGTCAGAAGATGAGACACAGAAGTCATCACCATTCATCATCCTTCAGATCTCGGTCTGCATTGGTACCTCATGAGGATGCTTCAGAGGCTGCTTAGTTGGCCTCCATCGTGAGCGTAACCATTGTCCAGTGCTGTCTCCAGTACATGCACTGTTAGAGTTCCATCGCTTGCTGCTAGCATGTCTTCTGTGAGTCTTACTCTGACAACAGACTTCATTTACACCATCGGCTAGTACCTGTGACCCTAATGCTGCAGTCCTGGCTATGCTGTCTGATTTATCGAAAGACTACTGCCTAAGTTGCCATCAGGTGTCCTGCCAACCACCCTTGTCATTACTTCCATCAGTGCAGTCTATGCCCGGTAAATCTCCTGCCCTGTCTCTGTACCACAACAGCCTGTGACCCAAAATGTAGTTCCTCTACTTCTTTATCGGTCTGAAGAGGAGGATGAGTGTAATCCAAACGTTGTGGTTGAAGTGTAAGGAGTAGGAGTCTGTAGTGTAGGATTGGTTTGACTCTAGCTTCACTGTTTCCTTTGTAGTGAAGATATGGAGGCATATCCTTTCAGGTTTCCGGAGGATGTTTGTTTTCAACCAGTCTTAAACCTTATGCAGGAAGAATTTTCTTCTCTAGTGAGGAAGAGGACTCTATGAAAAGGGAATCTATATCAGTTCCTTGAAGTCCATGCTGCCCCCTCAGAGATCACGTTTACCTACCCTGTTTTAAAGGATACCTCGCTGGCAGTTTAGCATAGATCTAGAACTGTTATCGGTTCCTCGGAAAGCAGATGAGCAATATCCTGCTCCCCCTGCCAAGAAATATTTTACCACCCAGCTTGTGATGGACTCGGTTAGGATGGCTGCTTGTGAAAAGTCAAAAAACACCTCCTATTATGAGCATTGAGCCTTCTGACAAAAATCATGAAAATTAGTCTATGGGCAGATGGTGACTTTCACTTCTGTTTCATTTAGGCCTCTGTATTGTAAATTAGCAAGCTTGTATGCTGTAATAAAATATCCAGTGGAAGTCTGTGTCTGCTGCTGTGGATAGCATGCTTTATGGGACTTCCAAGACTAAAGCCCTGCAGTATTTTGACTATACCCTGGAACTTGGTTAAGTATTTACTGCATTCTGCGTATGATTCCTCTGATGCATCTGATTGGGCTGTCACCTCGGGGAGACTGACTTTCCAGATACTCATGGCTGTCTGTGGCCAGTTTTGCTATCCATGTTCAGTTATTGGTGCTGAATGACCCGTGCCATGGCTGCAAATCTGGACAAGAAATGGGGTGCGCCCCCACGAAATTGCAGTCTTCCAAAATGACTCTGCACCCTCAAGTTCCTTGGCCTTCACCCTCCTTGCAGTCAGGGCAGTGGTTACTTTCATAGAGGTTCCTGCTTTTCCCACTTCAGAGTTGTTTAGGCAGGTTAGCTACCTCTGAAGCCTACCAAAGGCAACAGTCCTTGGGAGTACTGTGTCCAGTTCTGGAGACCACATCTCGGGGGAAACCCAGGGTAGTAGCTGTATAGAGGGCAACTAAAATGGTGCAGGGCTGCATCAGAAGCCCTATGTGGAGAGACTGGGAGATCTCATGGACACCCTGGTGGAGAGGCGGGAGAGGGACATGACAGGCCTATAAATAAATCACAAGGATGAATAAGATACAGGAGGGGAGTATTTTTTTCAGAGGAGAAGGTGCACAAGAACAAGGGAGCATGCAATGAAACTAGGAGAGAAATAAGGAAGTACTTTACAGAAAGAATGGAGGATGTCTGGAACAGTCATCCTGTAGAGGCAGTGGCGGTGAAAACGGTGGTGGGGTTCAGACATACAGGGGATGGGCACAAGGGAATCTTGGTAGGGAAGCTGGGGGGGGGGGCGCTAGGGAAGTGGGGATGGTGGGTGGGAAGGTTGCCAGAGATCAAGTAGGGTCTATGGTGTCGGCATAGGCAGGGGAAAAATCTGACTAGGTGAACCAAGCGGTCCTTATCTTCTGACAGACTGTTTCACAACTGGGTTTTTACTCCCAGTACTTTGTAGTTCCATAAAAAAGGACCAGGGATTCTGTGTCCTGTCCTAGACATTAGGGCACTGAAAGAGTTTGAAGTGTTCCAAAAAGTGTGTACCTTGTTTGCTTGCACGCATGTGCAAGAAACATAGTGCCACCATACTAGTTTTCGTAGGTGTGCCTCCCCCACTTCCAGTGCCCTGCTCCCTTTTGCAGGTGCGGCTGCACCATGCCAATGAATGTCGGAGCCATCTGACAGCCCTTCAGATGCAGTGGCGTACAGTTGAAAGCAAAAAACTGCCGCAGTAAGCGGTGGTAACGTGTAGGCAATTTGCATATTGCCGTCAGCAGTATGCAAAGTGCCTACACTCTGCTCTGCATCCGATAGCTGTCGTAGACTGCTCCGTCTTGGTCTACTCCCTCACCCCCCAGTAGCATGCTGGGAGCCCCCAGCAGCACGCTGGAGCCCACCCCAGCGTGCTCATGCACTCCACCTCCCCAGCACACCGTATGGACGGGGTGCCCAATCCCTGTCTGCTTCACTGCCCTCCCAACAGACTTCTGGTGCCACACTGGGAGCCCACCCCAGCATGGCAAAAGTCCGTATGGCCGACTAGGGGTGCCCAATCGTCCTGTCAGCTCCACTGTACGGCCGCCCCCCCAACCAGAGTTCCATGTGCCACACTGGGAGCCCCCCCAGCATGGTAGAAGTCCATATGGCTGGGGTGCCCAACTCTCTGTTGGCTCCACTGGCTCCCCCAAAAAAAACTTCCTGCTGCCATGCTGGAGAACCCCAGTGTGGCAAAAGTCCACGAGTCTTAAACACCTGTTAATTACAAAAAAAAAACACCTCATTGACCCACTCTCTCCCCACCAACCTGCATCCATCTCTACCCCCCACACACATACTTGCCTCCGGAGACCGGCACGACTGTCTTCAGTGGACCAGGAACACGTCTGCACTCTTCAAAGCTGACCACGAACTGAAGAAATGCCAGTAAGCTGTATAATGCAATAAATGTTTTTTTTTTTTTTTAAACTTTGGTGCATATCTCTGTCACTTTTTTTTTTCGCCACATTTTCAACATGGGATTCTTGTGTACCCACCTCATGAATTCAATCGCTGTCATTTTGTTGTTCGGTTCCGAAAGGTGATTTCGCAGTCACTGCGTGGAACCACCTTTCAGGACTGAGTAACAAAATGACAGTGTCACGTGTCATGAGTTAGGCCCCCAAAACCCTATGATTAAAAATTTGGTGAATAAATTCCAAAATGACACTTTACGAGGGTGTGCTATAGAGTTCTACTATCGTCAGAATCTTTGAGAATTTTTAATATTTTCAGTCCAGAGTTTCAACATTGGCATTTTACCACGCCTCCTTATGAACAGTATAGCTGTCATTTTTCATATCACGCCCAAAATGTGTGTTCGCACATGTAGCGCACATTGGCGTGGTCGGAGTGTGAAATCATTGTTCGGGACACATTAAGAAAATCACATTGACAATGTTCATGAGCAGAGGTCCCCAAAAAGGCTATGTTGAAAATTCATAGTGCAAATACAGTACAATTCAAAGTTTTCAGCTAAAAAGCTATTACAATCTCCTAACATTAGTACAAATAAAATATAAATATAATATCTTAATATTGAAACTCCAGTTCCAATATCCAGAAGTGATTGCTTAACTAATTATACTTATTTTAATGCCATTTCCAGGATGTTGTACGGTCCGTATCTTGCATATATAACTTATCCATTATAAAGGAATGGACGCTAGGAATCTAGTTACTGTTTGTAGCGTAGTTTTCTCATGACAATTTAAAAAAATATTCTATGATCTTAGCGGGTGGAAAACTAAGGCCACCTAGCAATCCAACCATCCATCCATTTTTTTTCTCTTTTGTTCAAAAAGAGGAGACAGTAAAACATGCTTTAGGTAGTCTATGACTGATTTTCTACATTTGCAGTTTGGGGACAAAACATATTCTAGGGACATGGATATGTTGTTCATCCACACTGTCTGGCAGGTTCCTTGCCGCTTTAAATCTTGCCGGAAGGTCTTCAAGCTGGCTCCTCCCACCCACTCGGGTGGTAAATCTCTCGGCTCCGCCCCATGATGCCAGATCTTCCTTACCGCTTGGAAGCTCAAGTTCCCTCCTTAACGGCTCTACGATACACTGGATCCTAATTCTTGGTTTGCCGAAACTCATTTTAAATTTTCAAAACTTCGGTCATCTTTCTCCCTTGCGGCTGCGATGGACAAATCGACTCCCGGATTTCGGAGGTGCACTTGTGGGCAGATGATGTCCAGGACGGACCCACACTCCACGTGCATCTACTGCCTCGGCCTAGAACATGACCCTCAGGCCTGTGAGTCATGCCATTCGTTTTCGGCTAACGTCCTGGAAGACCGCGCTGCCCGGTTACAGCTTGGGTGCCCCGAGAAGCGCTACCCGCCGGTTAAGTTGAAGGAGGCCCGTTGGGGCTTACCGCGGGCGGCTGGCTCCGGCTGAGCAACTCTAGCAGATCGCCCTCGAGGAGGAGGCGGCCCAGGCCACATCATCGTCTTCCTCTGTCGCGGCATTTATCCCGCTCTCTCTGGGTACCTCGTATTCAGCTTCGTTCAAGGAGCTTTGCCAATTCCTTTCCACGAGGGGAGAGGGGCCATCGGGACATTCCTCTGGGTCCAAAAAGGAGGACTCTAAGGGTAAGTCCCATTGTCGACATTCGTGGTAGCGGGAGAGGTCTCCTTTCCTGGACAGCCAACTGTCTACTTCGGTCGAGGGTGCGGCTAAGGCTGCTGGCTTCACGGCGTCCCTGTCAGGCCAGCCGGCCGAGACACCTGTCGACGCGGTCGAGATTTTTCTCGACCCATCGGACGGGCTGTCGACTGGTGAGGCCGACAACCCTTCTTCACCGGTTCCCCCAGTGGAGACCGAGGATCTGCCTGTGCCCCCGGTGCAGCAGTCCCCGGTTAAGGCTTCCGAGTCGAGGGAAGAGCGGGTGTCCCCTGCTCCTTCCCAGACCCGTCCTCTGAAACAGGATCTCGGTCTCGGTCTCAGACTTCGTCTCGGTCCAGCCGATCCTGCCGACATCGGCGGTCTCGGCACCGAGGTAAGCGGCGCCGCTGCTCGTCTTCATCTTCCTCCTCGGAAGAGGAGAGGCTTCAGCGCAAATTGCGTTGACGCTACGAGGACCTGATGTGGCAGCAGTTTCTTCTGTCCGGGAACAAGTCGATGCTGTCTCCTTCCCCGGCCATCAAATGGCTGTCACCTGAGCGGCCGAAACAACCCCTCACTGTAGTCGAGGTGCCCAAGCCTGGGCTGGTGGTTCGGCCGAAACCAGCTGCCCCACCGATTGTGGTGGAACCTCCGCCTCCACAACCGAAATCGGGGGCGCCGACCAAGGACTCTGTCGGGTCAAGGCCTGCCCCACAGGTTGTTGGTCACCCTCACTCCCAACCATCCTTGGCAGGTGGAGGGTGGCTGAGGCCCCAGGCAGCTCTTCGCGGACTCCTCAGAGTCCGACAACTCCTCCCTGTTCTCCAGGCCCGTTGACCTGGAGTCCTCCGGGGGCCAGTCGGTTGGACGAAAGCCCATCGTCCTTCATGGGTTTGCTTCGGCTCATCTCGGAGTCTACCAGGATGCAGCTCGAGCCTGTATCCAAGCGAGCCAGGTATCCCCTGACGGAGATACTGGACCGAGGGGATTCACCCATGGAGGCCTTTCCGGTGGCTGAAGCCATTGTTGGCCTAGCCTTGGAGCTCTGGCAGCGGCCTGCTTCCTGACCTGTGCCTTCGGCCAGGATGGCCAGGAAGTATGCGGTCCCTACCGGCTCTTTGCCCAGTTTTTTGGAACACCCCTCTGCCAAGGGGTGGTCACCGACAGCGTTTTCTGGCATTCTGGGAATGCTAGGAACGTGGACAAGCCCCCCGACAAGGAGTCCAAAAAGCTGGACTACGCTGGGCGCAAGGTGTACGCTGCATCCTCCCTTGGCCTCCGCCAGGCCAGCTCGGCCGTGCTGATGGCACACTTCTCCCACGCCCTCATGGGCTCCCTGGATGAGGTGATCCCTCATCTCCTGGCCGAACTGCAGACCACGGTCCGACAGGTGTGGGACCAGGGTAGGGCAGTGGCTAAGCAGCAGCTCCAAATGGCTCTGGACATTGGAGACTGCTGTGCCAGATCGGTGGTGGCCGCGGTGGCCATGCGCCGCAGAGCATGGCTGAGGATATCCACCTTCATGGCTGATACGCAGCACAAATTGGCGGGTGTCCCCTTCCTGGGGATCGACCTCTTCGGCCCTGCAGTGGAAGGTCACCTCCCAGCGGATCGAAAAGTCCAGTGCCACTCTGGACTCTGTCACCTCCGCCCAGAAGGACAAAGGCCGCCGACAGCAGCAGCAGAAGTCCTTTCGCCCTTCTGCGCCTACGGCACGTCCGGCCCAACAGCACCAGCACCAGGGTCAGCAGGCTTGCGCTTGGCATCCCAAACCCAAGCCCGCGGCTTCCTGCAATAGGAAGCAGGGAGGTAAAGGCCCAGGAGGTCCCTCGGCCGGTCCTTCCTCCAAGCCTGCCCAGTGATGGGTTGAGGGAGTCACCCCAGCCTCGCCACTCCCCTGGTTCCCTGGGGACGGCCCGCCACTTCCTTTCCGCCTGGTCCGCTATCACCACGGACCGTGGGTGTTTTTAGGTGGTAGAAAGGGCCTGCCTCTGGAGTTCGAGCATGCCCCACCCTTCCGAGCCGTCGCCCCTCTGGGGGCTACGGGGTCCGCAGCCTCTCTGTCGGCCCGCCGAGCCGATATTGCCCTGCTCCTCGAAAAAGAGGTGATCAGGAAGGTGGCGGATCCTCCTCCAGACCCGGGGTTTGTGTCCAGTACTTCCTGGCCCCAAAACGGACGGGGGGCTGGCGCCCCATTCTCAACCTGAACAGGTTCCTAAGGTCTCGGACCTTCAGGATGGTCACTGTGGCTCAGATAATCCCATCCTTGGAACGAGGCGTGTGGTTCTGTTCCCTGGACCTTCAGGACGCGTTCTTTCACGTCCCAATCTGTCCGTCCCATCAGAGATTCCTCCGCTTCAGAGCGGAGGGATCCCTGTACGAGTTCAGGGCCATGCCCTTCGGCCTTTCCCTAGCTCCCAGGATCTTCACCAAATGCATTGCAGTGGTGACAGCATTCCTGCGGTGCCGAAGGGTCCGGGTGTACCCCTACCTGGACGACTGGCTGATTGCAGCCCCCTTCAGAGCGGAGGTGGAGCGGTCCAGAGATCTGCCCCTCCAGGTTTGCTCTCAGGTTGGGCTCCTCATCAACGAGGCCAAGTCGTAACTCGTGCCAGAGCAGGTGATACAATTCATCGGGGCAGAGCTCGACTCTCTACAAGCCAGAGCACAGCTCCCGGCGGACAGGGACAATGTTCTTTCCTCCTTTGCCCAGTCATTTCAGGTTGGGCAATTGTGCCCTGCACAGGACTTCCTGCGCCTCTTGGGCCTCATGGCGGCCTGCACCAGCGTGGTCCGTTGGGCCCGCTTGTACATGCGTCCCCTTCAATGGGGACTGGCCAGCCAGTGGTCACAGCACTTCGATCCGCTGGATCAGCTAGTGACAGTGACCCAGGGGATGTGGAACGCTCTCCAGTGGTGGACCGTTCCAGCACATCTGCAGGAGGGCATCCCGTTTGTCCGCCCCGAGCTGACGGTCTATCGACCGATGCCTCTCTGATGGTTTGGGGTGCCCATCTGGGGGAATGCAGAGTGCATGGCCTCTGGTCCCCTCGGGAGTCCCGATGCCATATCAGCCTGCTGGAGCTTCGAGCGGTTCGTCTAGCCCTCACCGCCTTTGCTCCGTTTCTACAGGGTCAAGTGGTTCGGGTCCAGACGGACAATACCACGACCATGTACTACCTAAACCGCCAGGGCGGGACGCGCTCCATGCCTCTGTGCAGGGAAGCTGTCTGCATTTGGTCTCTCATGCGCAGCCTGGAGGCGGATCTCCTTGCCATTCACATGGCAGGAGCCTCCAACACCCTGGCCGATGCCATAAGCCGGATAAGGGCTGCGTCTCACGAGTGGTCTCTCCTGCCAGAGGTAGTACAAGATCTCTTCTCCCTCTGGGGCACGCCTGAGGTGGACCTGTTTGCCTCCAGGGAGAATGCGAAGCTGAGACTGTTTCATGCCTGCCCCCCTCAGCAGGGCTCGCTGCAGGGGGAATGCCTTCTCAAGGTCATGGGACCCTGCTCTTCTGCGCCTTTCCCCCATTTCCCTTGATCCACAAGGTGCTTCTCAAGGCGAGGAGGGACAAGGCGCAGGTGATTCTGGTAGCCCCAGACTGGCCTCGCCAGTTCTGGTATCCAGATCTCCTCAGTCTCTGCTCCAGGCTCCCGAGGCGGCTTCCAGCCCGCCTGGACCTGATCTCGGTCAGTCAGGGGAAGATGTTCCATCCAGACCTTCAATCCCTCCACCTGACGGCCTGGTTCCTGAGCGGCTAGAGTTCCAGGCCTTGGGTCTTTCCGACGAGGTCCTCAACGTTGTTGAGGCGTCCCATAAGGAGTCTACCACAAAATGCCACACCTTCAAATGGAATAGATTCTCCATTTGGTGTCAGGGCAAGGGCCTGGACCCTTCCTCCTGCTCCTTGGCAAGCATTCTGGACTACCTGTGGCCCATTTCTCAGCAAGGGCTTCGGTTGACTATCCTTAAGGTGCACCTGGCAGCCATCTCTGCTTACCGGGCGCGGGCTGGGAAGCGGTCGGTGGTGCAGGAGAAGGTGGTCGGGCGCTTTTTCAAAGGCTTTGATCATATCCCCTCCGGTGTGAGAACCTCCACCTCCGTGGGATCTACTGCTGGTATTGGCTAAGCTCATGGGCAAGCCATTCGAACCGATGCACAGGTGTGACATATCTCACCTGTCGTGGAAGACCGCCTTCTTGGTGGCTATCACATCAGCCAGAAGGATGGGAGAGCTCCAGGTGCTTTCCATCGAGTCTCCTTATCTGGTCTTCCACAGGGACAAGGTTGTCCTGCGCCCCCACCCGAAATTCCTTCCAAAGGTGGTGTCGGAGTTTCACCTTAACCAGGTGTTGACTCTGCCGGTGTTCTACCCCAATCGCACCTCGGAGGCTGAATATAGGCTCCATACTTTGGACCCTAGAAGAGCGCTCGCTTATTAGAAGGAGCGGACGGCTGAAGTTCGGGGGGAGGTTCGCCAGCTGTTTGTCGCCTACGCTGAAGCCGCACCTGGCAGACCTGCAGCCAAGCGGACGATAGGCAGGTGGGTCACCTCCTGCATAGATCTCTGCTATAAGTTGGCGGGCATGGAGCCTCCCAGAGGGATAAGAGCTCATTCTACCTGCCATACCGCTGCATCGGTGGCTGCTTCCAGGGACGTCCCTATCCAGGAAATCTCCTCCCGGAGAACTGTTAGGAGTCTGCCAGACAATGTGGATTGAACAACATATCTTCGTCCCTAGAAATACAGGTTACTCACCTGTAACGAGAGTTCTAGGAGTGGTATATATTGTTCATCCGCCACCGACCACCAGGCTCCCGGCTACGGCGCAGCCTGCTTCAGCAGTCTAGATCTCTGGCGTCATGGGGTGGAGCCAGGGTTTACCATGGGTGGGAGGAGCCAGCTTGAAGACCTTCCGGCAAGATTTTAAAGCGGCAAGGAACCTGCCAGACGGTGTGGATGAACAACATATACCACTCCTAGAACTCCTGTTACAGGTGTTAACCTATATTTTTTGACCCAGCAGTTTCTCATTTTGACCCACATTTTCTACACCAGTGAGTCTAATTTGACCCATGGTTTAACCCTTAGCTGCCAGAAGATTTGTAACGTATAGGTTTTTAGGATGTGTATACATGCTGGCGGCACAGCAAGGGTTAGAACCTCTAGCGCTATCACTGACTACGTTGACACTTGGAATGTGTTCACATGAAGAGAAAATTGTGTTCTTGAAATGAATAGTAAAGTCCTTAATATGTAGCATATCTTGTAATAACATCTACCACATGCAGTGCTAACTAGATTTTATTTAATAGTTCTCAGTCTGACAATATTAAATTCTGAATTTTGGCAATTTCTAGGTACAAAATAATGAAGCATGTTCCTCAGTAGTGAGCTCTTGTATCAGCTGCCTACTCGGGTATATGTAAAAATAAGCAGATACCCTTGGTGCCTAATCACATTCCTGTAAACAGACAAAAAACTGGTTTATTAAAATGAATGCTTTTCTTAATTTTCACTGTAGGTACAAAACATTCTAAAAATCACAGGGCATCAAATTATACCCATATCTTTTCACTGCATTATACGATAGCCTGTAACATACTGTACCCTTTTTTTTTTTTTCTTGGTAACCACGCAAAGCCCACTGGGCACGAGGCCTCTACAGTATGCAAATGGAGGGTTGTGGGGACTGAACCAAGGACTGCTGAATGTACAAAACTCATTCACTGCTTGTTGCACTAAAACTGGCAGTATAACCTAGAGGTTGCGTCTATGGATTTTTGTGTATTTGAAGGTACCGTGACTGCTTAAATATATTTCATCAGCTAGTTTTTAGGCATGTTAGTAACTTTTTTTTGTGTGTGTTGTCTGCATGTGGGCAATAGATCAAGTCTGAGGTGGTTGTCACCAAGTTCCTCCAGAAGCATATTCAGGTATATAATCAACAGACCCATCCAAAATCCTCAGATGTGGTAACCAAAATCCATTCAGGATGAAAGCATGTTTACAAAGATAAAACTACTCTACCACAACAAAGCATTGTAGTTGGCACTCTGTTGGGGTGACTGGGATAATTTGTACCTTTCCTCCCCCTATTGTTTCATTGTTTGTGGCAGCAGAAGGGTTTCGAATAGTCTGCTTCAACACTGTTGTTAGAATGCTTAAGTGCACGCATGTATGTCGGGACCTTGAAACCAAACCAGGGAAGCAAATCGGGTGAAGAGTCGCACAGAGCCCTTCTCTCTTCACCTCACGCTGTGGTGTTGTGGTCAAATACAAGACTGCAGGCCAAATTGTAAGCATGTTTGAGTGTGCTGTCGCATTCTATGTTTCTATGTTTGTCAGACTCCATAAACTGAAAGAAATTGCAGGTGGGTGGGTGTGTAGAATGGTAAAAATTGTGAATTTTGCTGCGGTATCAGTTTTCCAGTGTCTATTGTCCTGTGTTTCCCTGAGCTGCTGCTCTGGCCTCTTGCTACTTTTAGTTGTCTACCACAAATCTGTAAACATGATGGTTGTGGAAAGTGCAGTATTTGTCCTGAACGATATTTGTTGTGCACAGCCCTACCTATCAGGCAGTCATCCAAGAGCACGCTGGCTGTGTGCCTCTCTAAGTTTTGCCACTGCCTTTCCTAAGAGAAGTGGTCTACCACGTACTGTGGCTAGGCTTTGTTGGTGAAGGAAGACCTCCTAAACCCAGAAATGTTCTTAGCTTTTCTTATCCACTCTACATGGAAACAGAATTTGATGGCAGCGACAAAAGGTTTGTTGTATTTGCCCTTACTACATTACCTCACCCCACCAACCTACTGTACTGGTTTCTCCCAGCCGTGTTTAAACACGGTAAGGGTAACTGCTGCCACCACATCCACTGTCCATCTGTTCAGTGGTTCCACCACCCTCTCGGTGAAGTAGAACTTTGTTTCTCTTGAATTTTTGAATACATTATTTATTTCTTGGATTATAGTTACCTGAGTCAGAAGACTCTTGCATAGGTTCCACATCATACAATGACAAGTAACAATACAGTCAAATTACTAAAAACACCATCATATTGATAAATACAATTTCAGTAGACAGATTAGTGTATCGTAGTCTTCTAACCCCAGGAATCACTCATTATGATTAAACTTAATGCAGTCAGCCTCCTGTGTTGAACTGCCTGGAGAAATTGAATTTTATGCAAATTATGGAAGTCTCAAGTGGCTCATGCCACTTTCAAACTGCTGCCCTAGCAACTGCTGCACTCTGAGTGCTTCAGATTCTTTACTCCGCCTGCCTAGTAAGGATGTCCCGGAGGCCTCTCCTTGAACTGTCTTCAGAATAAAGTTTATCTGTGGATAAGTACTCATTGTTTAGTATAGTTTAGTAGTATTATAGTAATTTTTTGTCTTTATTCGTGGTTCCCTCACGGTTCATTTGAACTGTGGGTTCTGCGTCTGTTTGGGAGGTTTTTACCGGTTTTCTTCATTTTATATATTTAGCTATTGGTTCCTTGAACTGCTTTATTTTTTGTTAAATTACTGTATATCGGTTCCCTTTTCATTCAGGAACCGAATAGCGATCAGTTCCAAGAACCGCTAGCGGTTATTTTAAAGATCCTCCGGTTCCGAGGTGCGTTAAAGTTTTATTGTAATATTTTCTGTCAATGTCCGAGGTCCATTTAGATGAACTTAAAAAACGTACAGGACCCATGGGTTTTAAATGTTGAGTCTTGTGGGCAGCGTATAGCAAAAGCAGATAGGCACTCTGTGTATTTCTTGTTTAGGTACAAGTCGTATATTTGCCAATTGTGATATGTAAGACCTTTTGCCCTAAAACATTAAAGAAAAGGTCAAAAATTTTAGAAGATATGGCTCCTGTTTCTGCTGCTGGTATGGATAATTCTGCTTCTTCCTCTTCCCATAAAAAGGATGGAGGTAAAGCCAAGGATCCTGACAAGTATTCAGATAAATCTGAACAAGATAAAACAAAAAGGGCTTTGGCAACAGGCTCTGAACCTGTTCCATTAAAGAAAAAGTGTAGAGAAAAACATGTCGCTGTGCCTCCGGCTGAGAAGGCTAAGGAGCTTCCAGCAGACAAGCATATTATGACCTCTGCTGAGGACATTGCTAAGGCAATTCCAGTGCTACAGGCCCTACAGGGTGCAATCCCAGTTCCTACACCGACTGCACCAGTTCCTCCTATAGCCCCAGCATGGCAAGAACTGCTTCAAGTGTTTGAGGAGGAGGATGACTTGCAAGTGGAACCTATAGATCCTGAAGTTTCCCCTAAGCAAGAATTTGGGTCCCTTCCTAGGGGTCCTGAGGAATTCTCCTCCCAATATGCTTTTATTAAGAGCATGGTGGAAACCCTGAACCTTCCTCTTCAGGAAACAGAAGAGGATATGGAGGAGACAGATTTTCTGGAGATGATGGGGTTAACCCCAACAAAACGTCTGCTTCTGCCCATTCATAAATCTTTAAAAAAAGGCTGCAGTGCAGATTTTTAAAAATCCAACCTCTATCCCTGGTGTGGATAAGAAAGCTGACAAGAAATATCAGCTGGACAGAACTAAAGCTGATTTTCTGTTTACTCATCCTGATCTTGAGGGAGTAGTACAAGCTGCTGCCTGTGACAAGGCCAGGGTCCCCATGCACCAGACGAAGATTCAAGAAAAATGGATGCTGTGGGAAAGAAAGGGTACATGACTGCCTCTTTATTAGTTAGGCAGGCCAATTACATGGCATATTCAGTGCAGTACCAAAAAGCTCTGTGGAACACTGTTCTAGCTTTGGCTGATAAGGTCCCATGTGAAGTGGCTGTAGACTTGCAGGATACTGCAAGGGCTGCACTTTTTGCTACCAAGTACCAATTTCATATGGCAGTGGATGCCAATGATACTGCATCCAGGTTAATGGCTTTGTCTGTTTCACTCAGGAGGTTTGCGTGGCTTAGAGACACCAACCTGACTTTAGACACGCAGGCCAAAGCAATGGATTTTCCCCTGGAGAACAGTTCATTGTTTGGGGATAAAACAGAGGCATACATGAAGAAGGTGGAGGAATATAAATCCACCTATCTGAGAAATTCCAAGGATAGGCCCCTCCACTCTTATAGACCCCAGAGTAGGGGAGGTAGAGGTAGGGTTTTTTAACACCACAAACCCTTCTTTCAGGCTCAGGCCTCTCTGCCTCAGCAGCAGGCCAGAGGTTATTCTAGAGGAAGGGGCAGGAGAGCCATGAGAAGAGTGGCTCCTGCACCACAGGTTCAGTCACAGCCCGCACAGAACCCCTGACGGGCTAGTGCAGGTTGCATCCCCTGTTGCAGGACCACTAGTAGGTGGCAGACTGGCTCATTACCTTCACGCTTGGCATTCCATCACCACAGACAAGTGGGTGTTGGAGGTAGTGAGCCAGGGCCTGGCACTCAGTTTCAAATCATTTCCAAAGCTGAGAACAAGAACCTTTGCTCCAACAACAGCTGCAGACAGAATTCTGCTGAATTTTTGTATCTGTTGTGTTTCTTGTTCAGATCTTTCTACCTTGCTGCAGTTTTGCTTTAACTTGAGTGAGTTGTGCGTATGGGATGCTGTTCTTCAACTTAAGCTCATGAAAACTCCTCTGGTGTAGTAGAGTATTTCTATCTGTAGGCTTCTTGAAAAGCGAAGCTTCAATACGGTTATTCTCATTAATAACGAGAAGGTCCAGGCAGTGGCGGAGCCAGAGGGGGGGAGGGGCTGGAGGGGGTCACCCCTCCTGGCTGCTTCAGTGTGAGTAGTGGTGCCCCACCACCATCTTTTATTCAATGCTTAATGCCCATTGTGGAGCCAGTGATCGACTTGAAAGCCAACTCCCAAATGTTCCCAAATCTGGCTCCGCTACTGGGTCCAGGTGTGGTACCTGGTGCAAGTCGTAGTTAATAACAAACTTCAGATTTTCATCCCTCTGGTTAAGTTCTTCATAAAAGGCCTGTAGCTCCACTATGCTGCCTGACTGTATCATAAAAATATAATCTAACTCACCAATGTAACTATTTTGTCAAAGTACTCATTCTTATGTATGTCATAGATGTAATGTTCCTCAAAAATGGTCACATAAGCGTTTGTATATGCAGGGGCCATGGTGGAACCCATCACATTGCCCCTGTTTTGCTGGTAAAAATCTCCATCGAACTCAGTAATTTTTTCTAAGTGCAATTTCAGCCAGCTCTTGTAAGATTGTTTTAGGCTTACAGTTACTAGGTCTTTTATCAAGTATACTTCCCATACATTCAATTCCTTGTTTATGGGGAATAGACGTGTATGTCTGCCACATCAAATGTTGTTAAAATGCTCTGTTTGGGAATATGTGCCTCTGAAACTTCTTGTAGTAGCCTAATCACGTCATAAGTGTCCGTTTATATACGATCTAATGTTCTCTATCAAAGGCTGCAAATGAAAATTTACATATTTCAACAATGGTTCAAATATAGAGCCAGTACAAGACGCGATGGGTCTGCCCAGTGGATTCAGAAGGTATGTGTGTATTTTGGGCAAACAATAGAAAGTAGGAATTCTAGGAAATTTGCTACAATTCAGCTTCCCATGTCTGTAGCTACCCCATGGGGGTATATTCTTCTATAATACAGTTGATTTCTGTTTTGATAGTTTGCGTGGGTCCTTGGGTAGAAATTGTAATTGTCGGTGTTCTGGAGTAATGTGAGACACATCTTTATAATGCCTATCCTATATAACAATACCCTTATCAGCATTTTTTGATGACTGAGTGTCCTTTTTAAGGCACTCGAGGACTCAATTTTCAGCACGTCAAATTTTTGTGTAGTGGTCTCAGATCCTCAGTGTTGGAGAACAGTGCCACAATTACTTTTTCAGCATTTGCACAAAAAGCCTCAATCCCATGATTTCTACCGAATGGTGGGTTGTATCTAGATCTGATTTGTAATTTCTGTTTTAAATGTTGCATCTCCCAGTACTCCAGTTTCCTGACCAAATAGGTTTTTCAGTCTCAGATTCCTGAAAAATTTCTGCAAATTCACTTCTAAGTCGAATAAATTAACAGGTTGTGTAGGTGCAAAGGAAAGACCAAAACTTAACACTCTAGTCTCCAAGTGTCAGTGTCTTTTTGCTAAGATTAAATATAGGAATGGTATCCCTCTGCCCGGCGCAAAGCGCCTTGTGTTCTTTCCACCTTGTCCTCCACTCCTGTTTTCTCTCTCCCCCCCCCCCATGGTATGTCCCTCTGTTAATTCCCTGATTTCTTAATTCGTATCTTGCTTCTTTTAGCGTGTCAGTAGAAGTACTAGGTTGTTCTGAATCGGCACGATGCAAATTCTCAATAAGGGTTGGTTTTTGTGCATCCCTTGTATAGCTGCTATCGCTGTCCGTGCTATAATAGGTATTATATGAATTATAGGAATATTGTTTTCTAAAGTTTTTATAGGTGTATACTCTGCCGTTCCTATAATCATTAGTGTCACGGTTAAACTTCTCAATTTTTTGTTCTTTTAATCTATTTTCATAATCTAGTAATTTCTGTTTAATGTCCTCAGTTGTTTTCTTAAATTCTTCCTCTTGGATCTGAAGTTTGAGGAAGTCTTCTGTTTCTTTAATATCCCTTTCCATGGCCTGTCTTTCATCAATGATGGCCTCAATTAAGGCGTATATAAAAGCAAAGGATGCTGTATTGTGTATGCCATCCCATTTATTTTGTAAGCAATAAGACATGACAGTGTGTGAACAGATATTACTGCACGCCCAGGGGCATAGTAAGGTACGAGGCCCTGCCAAGTGCCTTCAGCCCCTGGAAGTACAATATCTGTTCAGCATACACCCTGGAGTTTTTTATTGCGCTTATAAAATGGGAATCTTTGTTTAAAAAAAAAAAAAAGTGTTGCTCCTAAAAAAATAGCACATCTGTAAAGCAGCAAAAGGCAATTTTTATCAGAACTTCTGATAAAATAGTCCTTCCGCCAGCAAGAAAATTACATCATGGTTTTGCCAGGCAGGAATAACACCACCACACACACACACCCTCACCCTCGGTTTTGGGGAGAACCTGGTATATTTTTTTGTGACTGTGAAGTTTTTTTTTTTTTTGTTTTTTTTTTAAATGATGCAGGACTGAGCAGCGTCTCTCCTGAGCACTGTTGCTGAGCGAGACAGAAGTGCTTGTTGTTCGGTGGAGTTTTTCCAATTACTGGTGAGCTTCCTGGAGTTAAATACTTTATAAAAAAAAAAAAAAAAAAAAAGTTTGTCTTAAGTCACACAGGACTGCAGGTCCATGGTCCCTTCTTTCCATGATACAGCGTGCATTGTTGACTGACAAATGAACAGATTGAAACTGTATCTCACGTCGGTCCGTCGCAGCTACACTGCATCAGGAACTGCTTCTGGTTTACATACCTGAATGGTACAAAGATTATTTCTCTCCTTAACAAAGTTTATAAAAAAAAGGCTGCAATTCAAATTGTGTTCCCGCAGAGGTTGGAAAAAACATGGTTACCTGTATTTCTCCAAACATTCCATGCTGGGCTATGAACATTCTATTTGGAGCAGTGATTTATCATTGGGCTAGGTACTGTTTGCCTGTGCCTTTTTTTTTTTGCTGTGTGTAAAACACATTTGGTACTCCATTTTCTACCAATCAAATTGTTTTATTTGCTCTACCCATTTTATAGCCAATTTCTGAGAATTGATTCCTAAATTAGGTTCAACACTTATTCTCAGACCCCGGGGTATTCTGTTATATTGTAAATATTGTGTTCGGGTTAACCGTGCCACTCTAAGTGGCAATTCTTATGTTTTAAATTATCTATTTTTTGGGTTAATTGTTTAGGGGCTTCACTCATCTGAGTGGACAATCTCTGTCAAGGCTGCCAGTGGAGCTGCTAGCACTTCCCGAACACCCTCAGTACCCTGGAATGTATTTCCCTTCCCCACTTCCTTGCAAGCTTTTCCTCTGCCTGTGTCTTAGCTTTCTTAACCACCTTTCCTGCTTTCTGCATGTCCTGGTAAATTTTCCTGTCCTCTTCCCTTTGAATTTCTTTGTATCTTTCGACTTTCTTTGTACCTTTTGAATGCTGCCCTTTCTTTCTTTCATTTCCTTCTTCACCTCCTTGGAGAACCGTAATTAAGCCACAATGCCTCTTCTTACCTCTTTCGAGCAGAGTCTCATTGCTCTAATGATGCCCTCCCTTATTCTCTTCCACTGTGCCTCCACCCCTCCTTGGCTTTCCCTTCCCTTCAGGCGTTTTTCTGAAGCAGGTTCTCATTTCTTTGAAATCCACCCTCCTGTAATGCAGTACCCTCATCTTTCTCTGGCTCACTTCAGCTCCATTTTCTTACTGTACAAATATCTACAAATGGTTCTGGGTAAGCATCTCAAGTTTCATGCCTAGTGCCATATAAGCAGAGAATGGAGGACCTCAATATACCCTGGACCCTGACCCTGGAGGGGGGAGAGAGGGGGAAGGGGATATATGATTCTGACCTTTAGATACCTCCAGGCATAAATACGGTACAAGAGGGTAGCATCTTTCAGAAAAAAAGATGTTTAAGGGGTCATGATATTTGGCTGGAAGGGGTAGACTTCCTTTCACGGAAAGGGTGGTGGATGCATGAAACAGCCTCCCAGTGGAGGTGGTGGGCGTAAAAACAGTAGAATTCAAGAATGCATCGGATGGGGAAATTGAAGCCATGGAAGTCCCTCTCCAGGGAGGGGCGCTGGATGGTTTTTGGTGGAGCCCATTGGGGGGGGGCGCAAATCGAGCACCCAGTAGGGGTGCTGGCTACTGAGCAGACACAACAGACCATGGGGCCTGTTCTGCTGACTTTTAGTATGTTAGTATGTATATATGGGCTCTAGGGAAACCTAGCAGTAGGAAAGAGGGTAAAAGACTGAGATCAAGTAGGATCAGTGGTATTGCAGTAGGTGCGGAAAATGCTCCAACTAGGTGGGTCAGCTAGTCCTTATCTGCCGTCAATTTCTCTGTTTTTATGCAGTGTTTAATGTGAAACGTGTTGGTAGATGCATTGGAGGGCGCTGAGACCTAAGGGAGTGGTACAATGCAGTGAGCTCTGTTTCTGTCTAGTGGTGTTTAGTGCACACACAGTGCAGTTAAATGAATCTTTTTATGCCCCCCCCGAGCCAGACTTTACTAGTGTGTCTAGCATTTGAGTAGAAGTGTAATCCTCTGTAAATATAGGGGTTACTAAGAGGTCTTCAATTCCTGCGCCAGTAGTGTAAAGGGTTAGTGTTTTCAGTCTAAAAGATAGAGAAAAATGTTCCTAAAGGTTTCTTGTTTACTTTCTGCAAAGGCCTCCTTGCTCTTAAGAACGTACACATTTCCTGGGTACATTCTGTGCTTGTTTAGCTTCTGCAAGGCTCTATGCTGTTTGGTTGCCTGCCCTCTGATATAGAAAATATGCAGTGGTTTAGAGTCTGCAGTGCGGTAAGTGTCCTATCGAAGCTCCAGTGGGACTGGCCAAGCTGTCTGTGGTGACAGGGTCCTGAGTTTTGGACTGGCACTTGCCTTATCCAGGCAAAGTCTCCCGAGACTGGATCCTAGCTGGGATCCAGAATGGGATGGCAAGGGTCTGTTGGCAGCTCCCCATCAACTGTACCTGATGGACATGACCAGTAAATCCTGGGGGGTTCGGAAGAATAGACTGAAAACTTCTAGGAACCAAGCTCTGAGAGAGGGAGTGAGTGGAGCCATATTACCTTGCAACGGAGTATATTACTGATGCTCACCCCCCCCCCAGGATTATATTTTTACTGAAACTTCCTTTGCATCCACTCCGAATGCAGAAGAATGCAGTTCAATACATTCACAGTGCAGGGTATAGGAGCAACAATCCCATCACAATCCGTACATTAGGTAGCATGGAACTCTCACACTGCCCAGGATGTAGGGAAATAGTTCCAACTTAGAGCTTCTAATATTGATTGCTAAAGTTATACATGGTAGTGTTAGTTACCTGCAGAATTACCTTGCAAAGTGGGGGAATTTCTGGGGGAGGGGGAAAGGGCCACTAGCACCAGTGGAGTCATTCCCAGTCAAGGCCGCCAGTATGGATCTGCGGTGCCAGGAATTTTGGCCTAAGTGTGTTCATACTCCCTAAATTACAGCCCGACCCACCGGAGGCCCAAAGGGTACTACTGGCTGGGTTTTAAATAAGGAGCGTAGTTCTTATGGTGTCATAGTCTAAAAGTAGAGTCCTTGGGCGTGATGTAGAGCACCCATCCATTTCCATCTTGAATTAAGTAATTATGTCCTGTTATTTCCTCTGTATAGTTGATTTGGTCACTTGGATCCCTCCATGTGTTGATTGAAGGAAGTTTGGGTGTGAGCCAAAGTTTGGTGCTTGTCTCTTTAGTAGCTATAAGCCAGATTCCTGGCATGTTCAACTGTTGGTGTATTTTTTACTCTCCACCTTACTGTATTTGCCACTGTAGGGAGGGGGGAGCACTCCTAACAGCTAAGGGTGCTGCTGCCCTAGTAGGGGTTGTGGTTCAGCTTTTATTTTCACCAGTAAAATGTAATTTTATTTTTGGCAGAGTATGGTATGTTTTCTTTGTTCAGTTTTCTCTCCCCCTCCTGGGAAACAAGTTATTACCAGCTCAGTACATCTTTCCTGGTAAATCTGAAATAAACCTGAGAACGGGGCTGCACTGACACATTGAGACCAGAGGTTGAGTGGCTGCAGTGAGCTTCCTGTCCACGTCAGGTGTGGCATAACAAGGGTGAAACTGATTTGTATGTATTGCTCTTGTAATGCTGTTTGTCACTTCTTTCCTGTTGTACTGTGGGAGTGTAAGCTCAGTAACTTGAAACCCTGATTGTGCTTATGTGAGCAGTCTGAGGCAGAGGAAGGGGTAATTGAAATGCAAATAATCCTATGTGTGGGTGTGTCTGTCTGTGTATGTGTGTGGAGAGAGAGAGAGACAGACGGTAACCAGAATGCACTTTTGTCCCATTGGCCGGTTGCCTGCTTTCCTGTCCAATGGTGAGAGTCTCTTGTGGAAAGCTATGGATGCCTGGTGATAAATACCTAGGAATACGTTGGAAGCCAAGGACACAAGACTATTGTGGAACACTTTGGGTAGAAGCTAGCTGAACTTAGCAAAGCTGTAAAAGTAGAAAGGCAAACTTCTACAGATGGAAGAAAAGACTACGAGACTTGTGCAAGCCATGCAGGCCTAACCCCTGTGGTGGAGACCAGGGAGACTGCTGGAGCTGCTGCTGCCTGTGGGGAGCTGACCTGGAGTAACTACTGCATCCCGGCTGCTGAGAGCAAGAGACGGATGGCTGCCCACATGGGAGGACAACTGTGAGAGAGAAGAAACTTCATTCTGCATTCTGGATGTGACCTGGAAAGTGGACTTTTATTTTGTGGCTGGAAACCTGTGGAGAGGACCTGCTGGTAGGAACATAGACAGAACTGAGACCCCTCTCTCAAAGAAGGGTACTGTGCTTTATTTTTCATGCATCTCTCACTCTCTCTTATTGGGTAAGGTGTATTTCTTTCTGTTTGGAAGTGTCTCTGTACTACTAGTATATTTGGGAGACTGTTTGTTTTATTTATTTGAATTTTGATGACCGGGTAAGCACACTGAAACATGCATGTCCCTTTTTCAGGGGTGACCCAGGGAAACATTCCAGTAAGAGCAGTACAGAGCAGTGTTTACAAAAGTCAGCAAAACAGATGATTACATTGAGCACATAGACACAATTTGCTGTTTTTCCAACTGTCTCTGAATTAGATATTTAGTGGTTGCATCAAATACTTTGAGTCCTGGCTGCGCAGTTTGTGTAACTGTGTCGCTGCTCCAATGTTGGGGGATATTACTTATCTCTGTCTTACACTTTTTGGGGCTATAAACAAGGCTGGGGGGGGTCATTCCAGCAGATGGGAAGAAATGGGCCTACACCAAGACAAAGGTAGGTTTTCAAGGTCAGGTATGTTGTACCATCCCACTTCCCCACAGGTTAAGGATACTCTCCTGCTGAGACCAATCCACTATGGTACTTTAGTTCAGCAGAATACAATTTAGTACATTACAAATAAGATGCTCACTGATATGTTCACACGGGGAAAATGAAGTTTGACTGCATCTAGGGCAGTTCTGGAGACCTCATTTGAAGGACATAGTGCTGCTGGAGATGGTTCAGAGGAGAGTAACCAGGATGATTCGGGGCATGGAGGAGAGGCCTTATGAGGAAAGGCTGAAGTAGCTTGGGCTTTATTCACTGGAGGAGAGGAGGAATAGAGGAGTCATGATAGAGGTTTTCAAGTATGTAAAAGGAATAACCAGGAGTGGAATCAAGGAGCTGTTTAGGTTAAAGAAAGGGGAGCTACCAAGGGTCATGAGTGGAAGATGGCGGGGAAATTACAGGGGGGAGTGTAGGGGGCATTTTTTCACTGAGAGGGTGGTGGAGCCATGGAGTGCACTGCCTGGGTGGCTGGTGGAAGAAGGCACAGTGGAGGGCTTCAGGAAGGGGTGGGACAGGTATAAGGCAAATTTGAATAAAAAGTAGACCCTCTTGGGGGCTGCAGGTGTGGTAAGGCGAGCAGCCACTAGGTTGCTGGCTTTCGAGCAGACAAGACTGACCATTTGGCCTATTCTGCTGGCTCTTTAATATGGTTAGTATTTACATGCATCTATACACCAGGTAAATACACTAGACAAATGAATATTTTCAGGTGTGACTTGGTTGCTGGCTTTTGAGCAGACAAGACGGACCATTTGGCCTATTGTTTGCTGAATTAATACTTTTGCTCAGTATTCACAAAAGATGAGGAGGAGTTGCCTAAACCAGACAATAGAAGCACTCTGGATAGGGGGGTTGACACCAGTCCACTCACAGAAGAGTCCTGAAAGAACTCCTAAAACTCAAGGTGGACAAAGCAATGGGGCCTGATGGAATTCACCCCAGAATCTTAAAAGAACTAAGGGAGGACCTAGTGACACACTGACCACGCTTTTTAACAAATCATGGCAGGATGGGGTGGTACCTGAGGACTGGAAGAGGGCAGATGTGATTCCCCTTCACAAAGTGGGAGCAAGGCAGAAGCAGAAAACTACAGACCTCAGTGGTGGAAAATGATGGAATCACTTCTGAAAGAAAGAATTGTTGAGTACCTAGAGGTCAGCGGGGCACAGGACCCAAAGTAGCATGGATTTACAGCAGGAAGGTCATGTCAGACGAATCTAATAGATTTCTTTGACTGGGTGACCAAAGTAATAGACCAGGAGGGAGGGCTGTGGATATGGCCTACCTAGACTTTAGCAAGGCATTTGACACAGTCCCGCACAAAAGATTAATAATCAAGTTAGCCAGCCTGGGAGTGGGTCCCAGGGTGGTAGCCTGGGTAGCAAACTGGCTGCACAACAGGACACAGAAGGTAATAGTGAATGGAACACATTCCGAAGAAAGGGGGGTTACTAGTGGAGTACCTCAGGGCTCAGTACTGGGTCCAGTCCTCTTTAACATCTTTATAGGTGACATTGCAGAGGGTCTGGAGGGAAAGGTATGCCTCTTTGCAGATGACACAAAGATCTGTAACAGAGCTGATACACAAGAGGGGGTAGAAAAGATGAGACGGAAATTGGCAAGATTGGAGGAATGGTCAGACATATGGCAACTTGATTCAATGCAAAGAAGTGCAAAGTAATGCACCTGGGAAACAAAACCCAGGAGAAGAGTACACAATAGCAGGGGTGGTACTAACAACAAAAAAAATGGAAAGGGACCTGGGGATAGTCGTATCAGATGACCTAAAGGTGGGTAAGCAATGTGAGAAGTCTGTAAGGAGAGCCAGGGGGATACTGGGATGCATGGGAAGGGGCATCACAAGTAGAAAAAGGGAAGTGGTTATTCCTCTGTACAGACAGTTGGTGAGACCCCATCTGGAGTACTGTGTACAGTTTTGGAGACCATCTATCTACGCAAGGACATAGACAGGATGGAAGCAGTCCAGAGGAGGGCAACTAAAATGGTACAGGGTCTACATCACAAACCATATGAAGAGAGGTTGAGAGAGCTTAATATGTATACCCGTGATGAAAGGAGGGATGGGGGGGGATGATAGAAACATTCAAGTACCTCAAGGAATCTACAAAGTCCAGGAGGGTAGCATCTTCTGAAAAAGATGTGTAAGAACAAGGGGCACAATTTAAAGATAAAGGGGGACGGCTCAGGAGTACTGTGAGGACATTTTTTTTTTTTCCTTCACTGAGACGGTGGTGGATACATGGAACCGCCTTCCTGGGGAGGCCGTTGGGTCTAAAACAGTGGGGGAATTCAAACATGCATGGGACAGACATAAGGCAGTTACAGTGGGGAGTTGCAGGAAGTAGGCTGTTTAACTAGAATCTGCAGGTTATCCAGTAGGTAGGGAAATGGGCAGACTGGGTGGGCCAAGTGGTCCTTATCTGCCGTCAAAGTCTGTTTCTATGGGAGGTTGCAAGATATGCAGGCATACGGTTGTAACACTGAAAAAAAATATGGGAAAAGTAACAGTATAGGTTACAGCAGTTAAAACAGTATGCAAGTATGACCCAGATGCCTCTGTTATGGAAGCAGTAACCCACGACAGGGTGTGCTGTCATTGGGGATTAACTCACACCCGGGTGTGGTGTGAGGCACAAGGCTGCAGGCCAAGTATCCTCGCAGCACGTGGGTGTGTGTTGATCCCCAATAACGGCACATCCTTGAGTGGGTTATTGCACTTATAGCATGGGGTATGCAACAAAACACCACAAACCCCACTAAAAACATATTTTCTTTCTCTAAAAGACAAAAAGGATGTATCCTGCCACCTTGTAAAATAGTTCTAACCGAAACAGATATCCTGCTGCTTATGCATGTAGAAATGTGACTGATGCACTACTGAGATGATTTGTCACATTTCTTTCCACAACATCCTTTGCAATCCTGTCTAACAGAGACCACTGAGCCCCCCCCCAAGAAAACACACATGCTCTATGTTCTGTCTGCTAGCATAATGACGACATTCTGTGCACACACTGAGAGTTCACTGCTGAATTACATGTCCATTTGTCTCTTCCCCCCCCCCCACTCTCACATTGTCCCTGTCACTGCAGCTGGACTGCGCTGTTCACTCCAGACAGCATTTCTTGCATGGCTCGGTGAGGAAATCTCTGAGCGTGTCACTTTGTCAGACAGTGGCTATCTGCACCTTGCTCCTCTGTGTCTGCCGTGCTGACAGCTGCAACACAGACAACACTGTCCCCCTATCGTGGCACACTCTACAGTGCTTGCATACTTTAAAATGGGGTGACTGGGGTAGATAAACTGTGCCACAGCTCATTTCTAGGTGTGTTCCGGGACAGGTTTTCAAGGGGGAGTAAATGCAGTACAACACTTTTGAGACAACAAGTGCAGGTAATGCTAAAATGCAGGAAATGTGGCTACTTGAAGGAACATGCTTTTGAGAAGTGACACAGCACAGGGATTTCATTGACTGACTGGAGAAGGAATGGGAGCCTGATTGGGACAGGGAGGATGTGCCATACTGTAACACTGTGAATTGAGACAATAACCTGCAGATGTCTGGAAGGAAAGGACAAAATGCAGCTTGTAAGGAGAGCGGAAAGCTATGGGGGAAGGCACCAAATCAACATTTGGCTTGGAAGGAGGTATACCTAACAGAAGTCTTACAACTTTCAATGTACTGCTATACACTGTCATGCAAGTTGCGCCAGTGCATTCCAGAATGGAGACCACTGTGCAGTTGATTATTCTAAAATCTCCCAGTGGGGACACTGCTTTGTTCCCACTCCTTCACTTTAGGGGATAGCTCATTCACACAGGTGAACTGCACACCAGCAACACTCTTGTCTGACGCTCGGAACCATCCTCCCCACACAGACACACCAACATCTGCAAGGGACCTGGCATTTGGGTCTGTCTTTGTCTGCCTCTCACACTGCCTAGAGTACCACGATGTGCTACTGTGCAGTATGCAAGCTTCTGTATGGCTCTGGGACACATACAGACAAACCGAGACGGAGACAACGTAGTGCAGTTCACATCGGAGCTACAGCAAGGTACAGCTGCACTACCCCATCATACAGTGCAATGGCAGCATCTCCGTTACTGCATGCATGCTGCTAGCTCACTCTGTCACTGTCACTGCAGCATCTGACAAGGGGCAGGGTCCGGTAATTTCCCATGGCACCATCTTACTGAATGCTTGGATGCCGGTATGTCTCTCTCTGTCTTCCCACAGCAGACCACTCTGACAAGGGGGGGGGCGGCATCCACGGACAAAGCCCGGACTGTAGCTGTAATAAACAGATAACAAAGAACACTGCTCATATACTTTATTTTCAGCATGGTATTGGCACTGATAGGACTGTCCTCTGTCTGTCTCTCAGGACGCTTTATTGGCAGCACCTCACAGAAAGGCACTGATACGGTCTCTTCTCTCCTCCGTCTCTCTTTCTCTGTCTGGTGATAGTGCGGCACTTAATGGGTGAAGGAATAGACATTGCAAAGAAAAGGGGTTGCAGTGAGTAAACTCTCTTGCCAGGTACGCTCTGCACTTTAACAGGCTGACTGCAGCGGACACAGGTGAAGGACAGTAATAGTGCTGCTCGCCTACTTCCCTCCATTCTCGATGTTCATTGCATCGGGCAGGGAGGGGGTTCCCGTGTCTTTGTAAGGGGGGGACTCGTTCACTGGAGGGCATGTTGTTTAAGGTACTATGCGTTCGCTCAGAGTCTGAGGACTGGGAAGTCGTCTACCGCATTGAGCGCTGCATGGAGATACACAGGGTGGGTGAGTATGCACACAGTTCCTTGCAAATAAGCTTTATACTGTGTGTGCTGTTATGTGCAACACAGTGCCACACTGCTGGATACCTCGGCTGAGAACTGTGCACTCGCGATGCGGAACAGATTTACAACAGTTGTGGGAGCATAGATATCTGTGGGGCAGGTCAGTTAGTGCGTATCCACAGGGATCCCTGCAACGAATAGAACTACCGGTTACACAGTGCTCTGAATTGCATTATGCGGTTGATGCATGGAGATCCATGGGGCAGGTGGGTGGGTGACTATGCACAGAGATCCTAGCAGTGAGGATTGATGGCCTCTGTATATCAAACCAACACCTACCACTTTGTAGCACTCGGTAACATACCCAATAATGTAGCACTCACTAATCTGGGTCTCTCAAATGGTTGCCATTCCTGTTGGAGCCGTACAAGATAAAACAAGACCAGTCTGTTCCCCCTAGGATTTTGAAAATGATAGCCACTGTGGCTAAAGTGACCCCCAGACTGTTTAGCCACTATGTGAAAGTATGAGTCACACAATGATATACGGTGACAAATTAGTTATTCTAAATCTAAACCATGTACTATACTGTTGCTAAAAACTGAATGAATGGAAGGTTTTAGCTTCTGTGGCATGGGTAACTTTAAAGATCATTAGAAATCGTAGCCACATGCTAGAAATATTAGCCGGTGGCGATGTGGCGAGTGGGAATATAGCTTGCCCACTGATACTGGACAGAGCGGACCGCATCACTTCAACTGTGCCGATAACTAGGCATTAATGCATTGTCAGGTGACACTGCCCCACGAATCGCCTCTCTTCCTCACTGTATGCCATGTTATAAAAGCAATTCAAGCCCCTCTGATGGAGAAAGGCCTTCCTCCACAACACACCAGGATCAGTTTGCTAAATCTGTTTAACCCCGTAACCTGCAGCAGTGATGGTTGCAAAGTATCCAACGCACACAAACTGGTAGCGTGGCCTTGTGGTGCCCAACAAATACAGCATAGAAAACTGGGAGGCATCTGCTCCACAAGGCCTCGGCAAATACAACCGCACAGTGGAGAGTAAAGGCGTACTCGAAGGCTTTTTTTGTTTGTTTTTTTTATTTCTCACACAGCTAGCTGCATCAAGCCGGGCGTCTCTACAAGTCTACATTCTGTAGTTTGCCTCACCACTTCATCAGGATGTATGCCTGCTATAACATTTAGGTCTCCACTATACCTGGAGAAGTGACAAACAGTTTGAGAGTGGGGACAGGAAGCAAACCGAGACAGCAGAGGCTGTATTTTTTTTTTTTGGGGGCACAAAAAGTTGCTTTATAGAAATATAAAGGAAAAAGAGAATTGACTGGTCAGATGGTGAATACCGGAGGTATAGCCATTCTTTGTGTTACAGCAGGCATACATCCTGATTAATTGGGGAGGCAACCACAAAATGCTGCCATGTAGATACCTAGCTCGATGTGGAAACTTACAGCAACCGTTCGTTTTGGTTTTTTGTTTTATCACCAGCCTCTGCTAAGGACTATACTTTCGAGATAATTTACTGCAGTTCCAAACAATGAACTGGCAACAGATTCAGGCCCGATGACTTGGTTACCCGGCATCATTCATGGAGTAGAGGGACATACTGGGTATCCGGACACCAGTCTGCAGAGAGGTGCAGTAGGCTACTGTGCCAGTACACTCTTCTCGGACAGCCACAATCTCACAGGCTGAGTGTGAACGTGGGGGCCTCTCATTGATTAGTCGGATCCACTTCGGGTGCAGAAGAGGGCAGGCAACCCTTCTGGCTAAGGGCTGAGTTAGCTCTGGCTACCTGGCCTTTCCCTGTGACACAGCAGTATCAAACGGTGTGGCAGTGTGTCAAGGTCCACGAGGCCTAGACCAAAGTGCCTAGGGGGCACAGTCGGGATACTTGGGTACCCAGGACCGAAGCTCACTGACCTCCCCCATTATTAAATCACACCAACAGAGGTAAGAGTGGTTGTTTTTCCTACCTTGGTGTTCCAGCAGCAGTTCGGAAAATTCTCTGCTGCAGCACTTCAGCATCTTCAATACCTTTTTAGGTCCTGTAGTTACTTCTGTAACTTGTCCCATACGTAAACGATGGCTGTGCTGTGCGGCACTATTTTGAATACGGAACACAGCTCCACGTGGATCACTTCTGTGTGCATTCATAGGAACATTTGATTTTGTCGACAGAAAAGGACCACTTGGCCCACCCAGTCTGCCAGATGTTCCCTGCCTGTTCAGTCTTCACAGACCCTACCTGGTCTTCAGTGACCCTCCCTGCTTTCCTGTATTTCCTTATGTCTAGCCCATATATGCTTGAAACCCCCCACTATTTTCGTTCCCATCACCTCTGCTGGCAAGACTGTTCCAGGTGTACACCACTCTTTCAGTGAAGTGGTACTTCTCAAACTTCACCCCTTCTAGCTTCATTGCATATACTCTTGTCCTGATACATTTCCTCATTTGAAGTAGACTTCCCTGTGAGGTACTTGAAGGTCTCCATGTCCCCTCTCGCTTTCCTCTCTTCTAGGGTGCACAAGTTGAGATCCCTCAGTCTCTCCTCACTGGGCTTTTGTTACAGCCCCTGCACCATTTTAGTTGCCCTTCTCTGGACTGCCTCCATCCTGTCTACATCCTTTCTGTGACGTGGCTTATAGAATTGGACACAGTACTTTAGGTGGGGTTTTGCCAGTGACTGATATAGTGGTAAGTCTCCCTGCTTTTCCTGGTGATACCCCTCCCTCTGTACCTCAGCATCCCACTGACCTCGCCCACTACCTTATCGCAGTGGCCTGCCACATTTAGGTCATCATTCATCAGGCAGCATAATCTCAGAGACTGTTTCCTGCTTAGTGATGGTCAGCACCTCCCCGCCCTCAATGTTATACTAGTCTCCTGGGTTTCTGTGCCCCAGGTGCATTTGTTTGCATTTTTTTGGCATTGAAACCCACCTGCCATACCCTGGACCACTCCCCTAGTTTTTTTCTAAGGTCCCTACTCACTCTGTACCCCTCCCCACCCCGAGTAACTACTCTATTGTAGATTTTGATGTCCTCTGCAAAAGGCATACCTTCCCTTACAGTTCTTCTGCACTGTCACTTGTTCAGTACAGGTGAGCAGCGAACCATGCTCTGTTCTCGACATGGTACAGTACAGCCATTGTTGACATTTTTTTAATGTGAAACCCCAGATTGGGGGTTTATCCATTGTGGGGGGGGGGGGCTTGTTTGCTAACAAGTGTTCTCCTTTTAGACTGCGATGGCTGTCCCAGCAGATTGGGTTGTAGCAGTAGCATAGCAAATTCTCGGAGGGCTGGGTGCAAGGTGATGTTACAGGGCCCCTCTCCAGTTTTGAATAAACATCAAAATTATGATTTGGGCCCCCTTAAACCTTGTGGGCCTGGGTGCCACTGTACCCTTGTAGCTACGCCCCTGGGTTGTAGTTTCAGTAGCACAGAGAACTATCCCAGCAGATGCTGCCAAAGTTCTTGTTACTGCAGGCACTACTGTTCCAGCAGATCCACATCTGCTGGGATACTTCAGCTAGCACAGACTCTACAGTCCCAGCAGATGCTGGGACACATGCTTTCACCCACACATTCCAGAACTGAGCTCTCCAACTAGGCCACAACACACAAACCCACACTTAACAGAAAGAAAAATATCAGATACCCCAACATTTTGTCATGACGCTTCCTTTGGGGACACTTTAATGTTTTTCTAAGCGTAATGCTTCTGCTACAGCGTTTGAGTTCAAGCTTTGTTTCTACTCTTCATTTAAACAACCCCTTTGGTACATTTTGTGGTGTATTTCATTGCTTAGCAAACATAAATCAGAACTTCATAGTAATTTCAGTGGTAATTTTTATAGATCTTCTGTTCGTATCATTGAGCAGGACACCCTGATAACAGAGCGAGTACAGGCAGCCATTGGGCTTTAATATCTTTTTTTTTTTTTTTTTTGTGCGTTTAATCTTGGGGAGCTAGCAACCCTATCTTTGTATGTGACCAGTGTCAGCAGCATCCCTGAGGCTTACCTTGCTCGTTTTTACCTCCCTGGTTACTGCCCAGGGTGCGGCCTCCCCTTTATCTGTTGGACATTGGGTTCGGTGTCCGGGGAGGCAGCCCTGGGTTGGCTACGCGTGGCACGAAGCTCGTCCGGTTAAGTTTTTCTCAGTGATTGTGGGAGGCATGGCATGCAGTGATGCAGCGTGAGTATACCATGCACCCAGCATGCCTCCTGTCCCCTGATGGCAGGACATCCTCTGGTCACCCAGGAGCGCTGCACTGGGTACACCCCCCCCCAGGTGGAGAGCATGCAAGTGCTGCTCAGTCCACCTTCTCTGTCCATTCCCGAACCCGTGTTGCCAGCAGTAGCGCTGCTGCTGTGTTGGTGGACCGGCTCAGCTTAATTTAAAAAGTCCCCTGAGGAAGCTTCATATGTTGATTGGCTGGGACAGTAGTGCCTGCACGAATAGAACTCTGCCAGCACGTGCTGGGACAGTAGTGTCTGTGCTAGGTAAAGTATTCCAAGAGATGCGGATTTGGTGGAACAGTAGGGCCTGTGATGAAGCAAGTGTCCCAGCATCTGCTGGGATCGTATAGTGTCAGTGCTACAGAAACTACTACAACTAATTCTGCTGGGACAGTAGATGCTGCTTTTCCTTTTACTTCCAGATGGCTTGGCAGCAATTTGTGTAACTTTGTACTCTCTCCTTTCAGCACATCTGTTTCCTTCAGGTGCCCCAGCAGGACTCCTTTAAATCCCTCCTAGCTTCTGAGAAGGTGGTTCCAGATGTCCTGTCCTCTGATTGGCTGCAGCAGCTGTCAGTCACTTTTAGTGGTAATCCTCAACATAGAATTGGTGCAGAATAGGGTGCCGGCCTCGCTGCCACTCACTTACCTTGAGTACTGCAGGCATTTCCTCCTGTGACCCTTCTGGTGTCTGCAAGGATATTGCCATTCTGGATACCTTTGACCTCCGGTATGGTCAAGCAGAATCCAAACTGCAAACTTATTTCAAAAGGGTTTTTTTGTACAAAACACTGGTGTTAGATTTATTAAAGTTAGCCATCCTAAATCTGACGACGGATACTGTGGTAACAGTTGCGGTGGTCCAGTTGGCTGTCCCGGTCAAGTCTTCTGTTGTGTGCAGGGGTGCTCCTTTTGTCAGTGGGACGGCACAACATTGGAAAACCTCTGCTCTGTTATCCTGTTCACCCCCTGGTCCCTATTGCCAGTTCCAGTCAGTGGGATGCAGGCAGCAATGGCACACCAGTCCTGAGTCTCCTGTGACCCAAAGGTAAGCCCAGCCATTGGGGATGAATTTGGGGTGTGTGGGTGTTGCCCTGTAAGGGGCCTCATTTTTTTTTTTTTCTCCCCCTGCTAGCCAGAGGAGGTTTTTGATTTGTGGCTAGTTGTTGCTGGCAGCAGGAGGAGGAGGATGTTTAGGGGGAAAAAAAAAATGCAGTAAGATGGTAGTCATGGACTCTTAGTTCTATTTTGTTCTGTGGGAAGCCAGTCACACAAAGGAGGGGAAAAAATGAAGAGCTAAGGTATTTTCCCAGTCCATTTCAAGAACAGTAAATTTTTACTGGCCACCAGACGATGCATGGTTTTGTATGGTACCCTTTTTTATTTTTAATTGTAGATGTGTATAGTTTCATTAATACAGCTGGCTTGTTGGAACCCTAATGTTTGCTCCTGGTGTGTGTCTGTTGGTTACTCATTTTCCCCAATAAAAGAACTATGCATTGGAGAAAAGTAATTTTCCTCTGGAGGGTGGCATGGTCTAAATTAATATGCAAGTGTGTGCATTTCAGCTGTGTTCTTGTATCCCCTGAGCCCTGTATGGTCCTTGTGCACCCCCTTCATCTGACAGTAGTGTCCTGAATAGATGCGATTTGTGCTGTCTGTTGCCATAAAAGACTGGCTGGGCTGTCTGCCTGGGTGCAAGATTCCAGGGGCAGGGTTGCAGGGTCCAGTGTCCACTTTGGTGTAATGTGACAGATGCTGTCCCACAGAGAAAGTTGGGGAGGTAGCGGAACCACTAGGACACCAGGGCATGGTTAGAGAACCAGTTTGGTGGTTCAGCTAAATTGTAGGTCAGGAGTGTAAATGTGTTGGTGCCTCTGGGCATGCGGTACTGCTGAAGGCTTGGGGCCTCTGGGCACGCGGTATCGCTGAAGGCTTAGGGCCTCTGGGCACATGATACTGCTGAAGGCTTTGGACCCCGACTGTAGGGGTTGGGCTACCTGAAATGCCATCCATTTAAATTTGCTGCCAAACCAGTCACTGTGCAGTGTGATTCACAGTGTAGTCAGGGGGGTAGATGAAGGCTTTGTAGCTTTTTTAGCTACCCCTATTGTTCAGTGGTAGAAGTACAATTTTTACTACAGACATGACTAAGCATTAAGCCGCGGGAAAGGAAGCATTTAGTAGGAATTAATGCATGGGGGGGGTTGGTGCACGAGGTCGAAGGCAGAGTGCTCCAACCACCCAACCATGCATTACTTCATAAGTAAATGCCTTCTTTCAAGTGGCTTAATCTGCTTGTAACATGGCAAGCGCCATCTAACACTGCCACAATAATCAGTTGCCATGTTACAATGTTATTTAGAACAGCAGTGAAACGAGAGGTGAATCTGTTACAACAGGCGTGATGTGCTGCGAGCATTACCTCACCTCGTTTGTTGTTGGAGACTGATTTTCAACTTCTAGCTACCTCAAAGTTCCAGTAGTCTCCCTCTACACATGGCTGTCTGCCTGCTGCTGATTGAGAGTTAACGTGCCAGTTGACGAAGGATAAACTGTTTGCACTATTGACTGAGGGAGTTGGCTTGTCTTTTTAGTTTTTTTGTTCCTTTCTCTTTTTGCACTAGTCTTGTTTGTTGCTGAAGATGCACAATACACCAAAGGATACTACCTGGGGAGGAGGGGAAGGGGGACCTAGAGGCTCTGGAAAGATGGTCTAGAAAGTGGAAGCTGAGGTTCAATGCAGGGAAATGCAAGGTACTCCCACCTGGGGGCCAGAAACCTGGGCCAGAGTGTACACCGTCTTGCGGGGGGATACTACAAGTCTCGATGGCTGAGAGGGACCTGGGGGTAGTGGTGGATGTCAAGATGAACAACTGGAGACTTGTGGGAGGGCAGCAGCCAAGGCCAACAGGATGCTGGGATGCATCGCTAGGAGATCACCTCAGAAGGAGGGAGTGATACTCCTCTGTATAACTGCTTGGTGAGGCCACACATTGAGTAATGCGTTCAGTTTTGGAGTCCACACTTAAAGAGGACATTAAACCCTGGAGAGGGTCCAGAGGAGGCAGCCAAAGTATTTGAGGCTTGGGGACAGGACCTATGAGGAAAGGCTCAAGAGCCAACATGTACACATTTGAAGAGAGAAGGACCGGGGGACAAGGATAGAGGTCTTCGGGTACATGAAGAGGGTAAATAGGGGAGGAACAGACAGGGTGCTTGAAGGAAGGAGGAGGGGCCACTAGAGGGCATGGGTGGAAGCTGGGGGGTTCAGGGAGAAAGGAGGAGGTGCTACTTCACTGAGAGGTTGGTGGAGCCATGGAATGCGCTGCCTAGGGGGCTGGTGAGGCAGAGACAGTGGAGGGTTCAGGAGGGGTGGGACAGGTACATGGGAAGGTTCTGGCTGCAAAGTCCAATGCAGCAAGAATATCCGGAACTGGGAAGGGAGAAGCCAGAGAAGGTGAGGGGGGGCAGCAAGGTCAGCACCCAGGGTGGGGGCTGACCAAACGAGCAGACACTAAAGACCGTTGGGCCTATTCTGCTGGCATTTTAGTATGTTAGTATGGACCTGCACTAAAATCTTTGGTGGCCTTCCCTACCACACGACAGACATGAGACTTCGGATATATTTCGAGGAGGCCGTGGTCATCCCTGACAGATGGGCAAGTCCTGGGGATACGGATTTGCAAGTCTGAGCAACACACAGTTACTTTTTGTCTAATGCCTACTGGATGGGACATGGCTCCCACGAGGTGAAATAGAAAAGAAAAATCTTGGATATAAAAATAGGATGAAGTTTAAGAGACGACAGGCCAAGTGTGTGGTAAAACATTGTGCAGAAAGTGATTTTGGCAGTTATAAAATGGTGAGGATAGCGACAGTGTCATCCAGGTGGTGGGAAGTACAAAATGCAGTTTCTGTATGTAGCTGTCTCGGCTATCACACAGCAGAGTATATCTTGGGAATTTAATGCACGGTGTCTTTCGGGTCAGCTGTTGTATTTCATCCCATGACCAAGTTGCATTGCACCTAACAATTGCCATGTTACAAGCTTTTTTGAAATGATACCTTTGATTTGCAGTTTGATATGCCCTGGCAAGTTGTTCAATAAGTTTATCACCCTTTGTGCATAATTTTCTCCTTTCTGTTTTAAACCTGCATATCTAGCTTTTTTGTTTTATCCCCGTAAGTTAAGGTCTGCATCGTTATATTCTAAATTCAGTTCTGCCAGGGCTCGAAATAACCGGCTGTCCGCCTGTCTGGGACAGCCGGTTTTCACTTGGGACAGCTGGTTTTGATCTAATGCCTGTCCCTGGGACAGGCGCTTAAGTGGCAAGCGCTTTACTAGCGCTGAATCCCTAATCTCAGTCTTTGCAGCAAGGGGATGTGCTGGGCACTAGGACCCAGTGGAGATTGTGGAGGAGCAGCGCGCATGGTGTGACCGACCACCTGCCCTCGCCCATCAGTGCCAATGTCAGGTGACTTACCATTGCCTTAGTCACCTGACGTCTGTCTGTCTGCTCTGGTGGTCGGGCGGGAAGAGCTGATGCATCGGGCATTCTACGTCAGCTGCGCATCGAGATCACTGTTGCACATGTCGCGGTTGACATTTCAGTACTGCCTGCCTCATTCTCACCACAGATCTTATAGGAGACGGACGGAGAGAGCAGAGCAGTATTTACTAAATATCAGCCAACGCTGTAATTCAATGCCATCTCTACTGGCAAAAAAAAAAAACTGATACAGATACTGTCCACAAGCGACTTCACTTCACTGTACAACAAAAAAGAATTAGCTCAGGCTAGCAGAGGGGCAAAGGAGGGGGAATAGCACTGTCTGAGTCTGAGAGCTTGAACTTAAGTTACTACCTGTACCTCTACACTTATACAAGGGGGAAAAGCCTACAAATAGCAGGGCTGTTAGCCTGTTAATAAAAATAACGTTGTGTTGATGAAAAAACACAGAGATTTATTAGGCAGGCAGGCTGTTCTCTCCACATCTGGTTGAGGAGGGGGAAAGTTCCCTGCCCTGTCTGGGACTGAATTAAGAACGATCTCTCAATCAGAGGGAACATATAAAAGAAAAATATTCTAAGTCTGAATTTGGGGAAAAATTAAGGGAACACCAAGAAAGAGCCCTGAGTCTCACTAAATCAGAAGGACTATATACCTTGAGGGCTGGTGTGTACTAGGCTTTCTGGTGAATAGGGAGAGGGATTGAATTGAGATATATAAAATTAAAGAAAGAAAAGAACTATAAGAAGGGATTAGGCAGGGACACACATTTCAGATTTCTGGGGTTTTGTTTTGTGGATAAAAAAGAAATACTAAATCAAAAGTATAAGGAGTGCCTGCAGTGCTTCGGCTTGTGGATATTACTTGGTAGGTTAGTTCTTTTCTTTCTTGCTTCTAAGGGGCTAGCAGGGTATTGTTCTGGGGGATCCTGGATGTTTGTAAACTGATTTAGTGGCTGAAGTGGGGCTCTTTTGTGGATGTTTCACTTTGCAACAGGCTGCGCTGGTAGGAGCCTATTTCTTCTGATTTAAAACCTGTTTGGTGGGATTTGCTTGGAGATGGTTCTTTAGCTGCAGGGCTTGGAGGGGAGACAGGGCTGATACACTCTCTTGTCAGGTGTCTGCCCACCCCTCCCTCCCAGAGTCTGCAAATTTATAGGGAGACCTGCCCTGCAATTGGAAAAAAGGCTGCTGGTGCAGCTCATGTGTTCTAGCCACTGGGGGTTGGATTTAAAGGCCGGGAGGGAGACTTATGGAGTTGTTCATTTCCTTACATGTTTAATGTGTTGTACTGCACCTAGTAACAGAGTTACTGGTGTACAGTGGGACTGTCTCTAGGATTAGTGGTGACCTGATTAGGCAGTAGGGGTATCTTGGAATAGGGGAACCTGGTGGCTCACCCAAGGAAAACTATTTGAAAGGGATGGAACCACACATCATTAGGGCCGCATCTTTGGGAGGGTGGTGGGGTGCACAGGGTGTGGAGCAGCCATGATACTGGACTGGGCTTGGAAGTTTGGTGGTTGCCCAGTGTGCTACCAGCTGGCACAGCTTAGGGAGGAGGTTGGGGATGGAGAGAGCTGGTGGAGGGGTGGTAGTAGATTGGGGAAGGGGCTGAAATCTCCCACAGGGTTTACCAAGCACTGGGGGCGGGGTATAGGAAAGGAGGCAGGAATACCTCAGGGGTCACATAGGGACCCTGGCAGAGGGGCCCAAAAGGACACTACCAAGGAAGCAGGCAGGTAACTGGGACCCTCACAAAGGGGACGGAGGGACAGCATTTTCAGGGAAGTAGGCGGATAGCCAGTGCTGGACAGAAGGAAGCAAGGCAGGGAGGATCCAGACCTTATACTTAGTAACTGCCATTCTCTTCTTCTGCTCCAAGGATGGGGGAGGGATGTAGCCACGACAGAGGTGGTTAGAGAGCGGAAAGGGTGTGGGAGTGGGGGCAGGAGGCAGGGCCAGATAGCTGGAAGAGCAGGGGGACCTGGAATGCAGGAGAATGGGGAGTAGTAGATCGGAGCAGGGGAAGAGAGAGGAAAGCGCAAGGAGAAGGACCAGTTGGGAGGAAGGTAAGAAGGACCAGAAATACAAGGATGATTCAGTAAAGAGAGCTGAGGGGTTAGGCCAGGGAGCACGATGAGCAAGGAGGAACTAAATGGAGACAGGAAGGAAGGAGGATGAGCCAGGCTAGTTTGCAGATGGAGGAGGGGGACCAGTTACGAGCAGTGAGGGAATTAACAAGGCAGAAGGATACTCCAGGAGGAGGAGAGCATGCAGGATTGGAGGGGAGGGAGGCCATGGTAAATAAGGAGCGGTGGCATGTGGCACCCAGATGGGAGGAACAAGGAGCCCAGCTGGGTGGGGGGGCGGTAGAAAGGATGAGGGATGGAAGGGGGAAATGGAGGAAAAGGAGTGGTCAGAGTGCTCCTGCTGGGGATCTATGATCAGGGGTATCAAATGGGATAGGGAGGAGAAGCCTGGCCAGTTAGAACAAGATGCCTCCCTGGATTAGCGTGCACAGGGGCTAAGCCACGAGGTATATCAGCTGGCAAAGGACTGGGGGTTCCCCAGACATCTGTCCACCTGGGCACAAATGACATTGAGGGAAATGAGAAGCTAGAGATACAGGCAAGATTCAGAGCTCGCCAGGGTCTGTCATGACATAGGATGCATGATTTCTTCTCAGAATCTGCCAGTGCCAAGGCTGAGTGAACACAAAAGAAAATTAGGGAGATAAACCAGTGGCTCAGGGGTGGTGTGAGGCCAGAGGGTATGGGTTGATGGGGATTGGGGAGACCTGGGAGGATAAGGAGCTGTATGCTAGAGATAGACTACATCTCAATTTGGAGGGAGGAATCCTTAAGTTGAAAATGGAGGAGTTCATTGGTGAAAAGTGGGGTTTAAACTTGTGAAGGGGGTGGGATGGGAGAAAAGGCAGTCAGGGATGCCGATAAAGGAGGACTCTGTCTCCACCCCTGGGGACCAGGAGGATTGCAGGAAAAGACCAACTGGCAAAGTGCAGACCAGGAAAACAGAATCCCCAAGGAAACACAAGCAGGGGAAATGGAACTATAGGGAAAGGGTGGAAGGTGGTCCTGCTAAATGCCAGGAGCTTGGCAATAAAATGCCTGAGCTCCAGGCGTGTTAACTGAGGGCAGTGGATGTGGCAGCGGTCCCACTGAGACTTGAGCCACTGCAAGACATGACTGGGACCTGAACCTGGAGGGTTACACTATGTTCAGGAAGGACAGGGGGAGGGAAGGGAGGAGGGGTAGCAATGATATTCAAAACTGCATTGGCATAGGGAGTTGCAGGGCCAAGGAGGGAACGTGAGGCGATTTGGGTCACCTTGAGCAAGGCAAGAGAAAAAATAGGAGTGGTGTAGACCCCTGCCCTGGCGGAGGAGCTGGAGGACAGTCTGGTGGCAGATGTTGGGAGACACTGAAGACTGGGCAGAGGAAGGGGTGGTGTTAGGGACTTAAACATAGGAACAGACTGGGAGATTTATGACATCCTCTGTAGACCAGGGAACAGAGGTTGTTGGATGCTTCTCAAGCATGTTCTAACTCAGCAGGTGAGGGAACCAGACCAGGAGGCATGGTACTGGATGTGGTCCTGGCAGACAGTGACCAGATTGGGGGACTGGAGGTAAGGGACCCATTGGCGGGGAGTGACCATGCCACGGTCTGGTTCTGCCTGGACCTAGGAGGGGTAGAAGGCTGCACAAAGACGGAAGTAACCGACTTCAGGGGGGTGGATTTTAAGGAAATGGGAAGGATCCTTAAGGAGCATTTGGATGGGATTGGGTCAGACATGGACGCTGATAGTAGGTGGGAAATCATCAGGAGAGGGGTGCAGGATGCTACCAGCACCTGTGCAAGAGTAAAACGAAAATGCGGTAGGGCCCAAAAACCCTGTTGGTGGATTCAGGGAGGTCCAGGAGGTGGTCTTTGAGGGAAGCAGCCTATAAAGAAATTCAAGTGCTCCAAGGGTGAAAGGGATCGGGGGAGTATGAGCTGTTGGCTGAAAGGCCACTAGAGTGGTGAGGCGGCTAAGGCAAGGAAGGAGCAGAACCTGGCCAGGAAATTAGGAGAGGGAAAAAGGTTCTTTAGATACATTGGGGGAAGGCGAAGGGTGAAGGGCAGATTAGCAGGATTAAATCAGGGAGAGATGGGCAAGACCCAGAGGAGCAGGCTGAGGTACTAAATGAGTACTTCACCTCAGTTTCACCAGGAAAATGGGATGCTGCATCATACATGGGAGGAGACAGAGATAATGAGGAGGGGGACCCTTACCAATCGGCAGGTCTGGGGAGAGGGGGCATCACTGGCAGGTGGGGAGGGCTAAGGAGAGAAGAGGTACTGGAAGTGAAATCACAGCAGAGAGAGTGAGGGAGGCCTCAGCTCCCTTAAGACGGAGAAAGCACGGGCCGGATAAATTACATCCTAGAGTGCTGAAGGGACTTGCAGATGTCCTGGCGAAACCCTGGCAGAGCTTTTCACCATCTCTGAGGACAGGTGGGTGCCCCAAGACTGGAAGGTGGCGCATGTAGTGCCCCATCCACAAGGGGGATCAAGGGAGGTGGCAGGGAACTACAGGCCTGTCAGCCTGACATCAGTGGTGGGCAAGGTGATGGAGGGCATTGTCAAGGAGTGGCTAGGGGGGCCCTGGATAAGTCAGGGTGCCTGGACGATGGAGACAGCATGGATTCATCCCGGGAAATCGTGTCAGACAAACCTGGTGGAGTTCTATGACTGGTGACAAGTGCCTTGGACCTGGGTAGACCAGTGGATGTCTCTTTCTGGACTTCAGCAAGGCATTTGACTCTGTTCCTCACGGGGCCTGTTGGATAAACTAGGAGAAATGGGGTGGAAACCAGATGATCCAATGGATAGGCAATTGGCTCCAGGACCGGACCCAGAGGGTCGTAGTTGGTGGGATAATCTTCCCAAGGAGGGTCATTAGTGGGGTCCCACAGGGATCAGTCCTGGGCCCTTCTAGTTCAACGCCCTACGTATCTGACATAAGGACAGGAATCAGGAGTGAGATGAGTCTCTGCAGATGACTTGAAACTGGGGGCAGTGGTGGATGGGGAGGAGGGAGGGTGGCCCTGCAGGGGACCTGGAGGCTCTGGAAAGATGGTCTAGAAGTGGAAGCTGAGGTTTAATGCAGGGAAATGCAGGTACTCCATCTGGGGCCAGAAACCCAGGCCAAGTGTACACCCTGGGGAAATACTACAAGTCTCAATGGCTGAGAGGGACCTGGGGTGGTGGTGGATGTCCAAGATGAACAACTCTGAGACTTGTGGGAGGCAGCAACCAAGGCCAACAGGATGCTGGGATGCATCGCTGAGGATCACCTCCAGAAGGAGGAGTACTCCCCTGTATAACTGCTTGGTGAGGCCGCACCTGGAGTACTGCGTGCAGTTTTGGAGGCCACACTTAGGAGGGACATTAACCTCCTGGAGAGGGTCCAGAGGAGGCAACCAAATGATTTGGGGCTTGGGGACAGGACCTATGAGGAGGCTCAAGAGCTAAATATGTACACTTTGGAAGAGAGAAGGGACCGGGGGACATGGTAGAGGTCTTCAGGTACATGAAGAGGGTAAATAGGGAGGAATAGTCAGGGTGTTTCGAGGAAGGAGGAAGGGGCCACTAGAGGGCATGGGTGGAAGCTGGAGGGAAGATTCAGGGGAGAAAGGAGGAGGTGCTACTTCACTGAAGAGGTGGTAGAAACCATGGAATGCATTACCTAGGGGGCTGGTGGAGGCAGAGACAGTGGAGGGGTTCAAGAGGGGTGGGACAGGTACAGGGGGAGGGTTCAGGAAGCAAAATCCAATGCAGCAAGAATATCCGGAACTGGGAAGGGAGAAGCCAGAGAAGGCGAGGGGGACAGCAAGGTCAGCACCCAGGGTGGGGGCTGACCAAATGAGCAGACACGAAAGACCATTAGGCCTATTCTGCTGGCATTTTAGTATGTTAGTATGTTTGAGAGAGAAGGCTGTAGTGTCCACTGTCTTCCAAGGTGCTTACTGTACTTTAAATTCGTACTACTAAGTTAAGTATTCAATTTCTTAGCTAAGTAAACCAAAAGGGGGAAAAATGTCTTTCTTGAAGTTTGGCTTTAAAAAAATGGGAAAGCCTTCAGTTTCAAGCCAAGAGGAGGAGAAAGCTCTGTTCCTCTATGTGTGTTGCTTCTCCATTACTGATAGACTCAGTAGCACCAACTGTTCACCCCACCATTGTGGCCACAGATGTGACAACTTGCAGTGCCACTGCCAGTGCTGATATGCCAGCAACTCTGACTACTGTTGAAAGTGGGACAAAAAGAAAAGGGGTTCAGGAAACCTGGAAGAAAATAGGGAGTGGCTACTATACGAGCCTGATGTAGGCATGTCCTGCTCATATTGCAAAAAATACTTAAGGGAGACAAACACTTTCATGAGTGGCTGTAAGAGCATGAGACTTGAAAATGTACGTGCTCATGAACTCTCCAAACCTCATAAATTAGCCAAAGAAAAAAATACTGTGTCTAACACTGAACCTTCCAACTTAGCAATAGAACGAGGAATAATACAAATGGAAAAAATGAGGCAAACAAGTAGAACATTTGTTTAGAACAACTCTTTATTTGGTTAATTCAGAACGCCCATTCAGACTTCCCTGGCATCTTAGAATTACAACATGTAAATGGTACAAAATGTCGGAGCTATTATAGAAGTGACAAACAGGCAGCAACGTTCACACATTTTATTTTCAGTATCAATAAGGATAAAGATGCAAAATGGTTAATAGTAACACTTTTATCTCTGTCTTGTGTGACTCGAGCACTGATGCCTCACTAATAGAAGAGGAGGCAGTCTATATTAGGACAATGGAAAATTTCCGTCCAGTTAAATTTGTTTCCCTTCAGCCAGTCTCTATTCCAGATGGTGAAAGCATTTATAACTCAGTAGGTGATGCCTTAGGATTCACCTTGGACTGGAAAGACTGGAAAGAAAAAAATTGTTGCTTTTGGATCTGATGGGGCACCCGTCATGTTGGGTTAAGTGACTGGGGTGTTTGGCAGGATTTTGAAAGATGTACCTCATTTGTTAGGGATTCAGTGCAGTGCCCACAAGTTGGAGCTTGCTATAAAGCAATCAGCAGCATCTATTCCATACATGAAAACCACAGATGAAGTCTTAATGGGTATCTATAAAATATACAATAAGTCTCCCAAAACTGGGCGGTCTCAGAGTTAGCCAGTAATATGAGCTACACCATTCACAAACCAGTTAACGTGTCAGGGACCCGTGGGTTGCTGCACAGAGAAGGGGCTCTTGTCTGTTATTCTGTCCAGCTACAAGGCCCTAGTTGTACATTTACAGCACATTGCTTCCACACCAGGGCAAACAAAGATCAGGCCGGTGGGTTGTTCAAAACAATAAGTACTGTGAGATTTGTCCTCTTTTCTCAGTTTCTTGCTGAATACCTTTCTGTCATGATGGCCTTCAGTCTAACTCTACAGAGAGACAGCTGAACAGTAGAAACAATAGTCAGTAAGGTTGAAAGCACAGTGCTCTGGCTAGAGAACTACCCTGCACAGGGATAAACTTGACAAAGTCTGTAAGGAATTGCCTTTGCTCCTGACCCGACACAGCTGATAGTGACACTAGCACAAGTCGACTGACAGGCTCAGCCAGTACTCAGGTTCAGTACCGTGGATCTGGTATCTTCCTTAACTTAGAAAGGGGATGTTCTATAGATAGAACCAAACAGGCAGTGTTGCGTGATGTTACAAGCCTTGTTTCATCAACAATTGAAAGCATTAACTCACGATTTTCCAATTTTAAAACAGTCCTATGGTCATTCAGTATATTTAACCCATTACAGTTACCAGATAGTGACCACCCGCTATCCCTTTATGGCAATGAGGAAGTCAGAACCCTCACAGAGCACTACAGTGACCTACTGAAGAAACACAATCATAATGTAAACTTGATTGAAGCGCAATGATTAGAGCTTAAACCACTTATGAAAAAATCACTGAATGAGCTGTCTCCGAAATTTCACTATTTGGATTTCTGGCAAAAAATTCTCCATAATGATGCACATGAACAGCGATTCCCTGATGTTCTGGTCTTAGTCACAATAGCTCTACTGATCCCAACTCAAACTGCAGTAGTTGAGAGGATTCAGCTTGATGGGCAGAGTGAAGTCTGACTGGCGGTTCTGTCTGTCTCCTATGACTACATCTGAACTAATGTGTGTCAACCTGTCAGATGCTAGCGTTGCTACATTTGACCTGCAGGATGCCATAACACTATGGTTCAAATCTGGAAAACAAAAGAGAAGACCTCATGTGAGACCATATGGCTGTAGACTAGATTCAAGTTCTGATTCAGAAATAGACTAGCCTCAATCAGTGTTTTACCTTGAAAAATAACCCCCCAAAAATCAACAGTTTTCTCTATTTCCACTTTACAGTCCATTTTATGTTTTAAGTTTAAAATTCACCTCACAAATATGTGGACAGGTAAAACTTTGTCCGGACAGGCAACATTTACATTCCACCTGTCCCTCGGACAGGCATCTCAAAAAAAATTTTTGTAGCCCTGAGTTCTGCCATAAGTTCCTTATTCTGGCAAATATCATATTAAAGGAAAGGTCCCTTCTAATTCTACGCATCTCCAGGATGTGAAGATTCAGTGTGTTCTAGGGGGACCTATTCACAGTCAGACAGTTGCATGCGCAGAACAGTGCATTGTGCAAAACTGATGCGCCAGCCGGCTCTGTTGCCATTTTTAAACAGAATGCACTATTGGCACAGGTCGGGCAATCTGTGTGAATATGGTACCCTGGATGCACAGCACAAAGCAGTCGGCCGCTGTGTGTGGGCAGCGCATCCAGAGTTTAGGGCTGAAGAACGCCAGTGTGGAATGCATGACTTCTACCTGGATGCGCCGTATCCCTTGTCGGCGATGGTCAGCCAAAATGTTAATGAGCTCATTGGGCATGCATGACACAAGGGGGCCTCATGCATGCCCCAGGGAGCTAAAGATGATGATTAGGAGTCAGAGGTTAGAGAGCTGCTGGCATGAGACTGGGCTGGATGTGAACAGACTGGCCCTCTGTACTCACTGTTGTGAGTGCTGGGGGCAGTCGACCATAAGAAGGCAAGAGTTCCTGTCCCGGGAGATTGCTGCGGGGAAGAATTGACCAGCTATGCTGTTTCGAACTGTGGACAGGCTGTTGTATCCAGCCTGTCTCCAGCCAAAAACTGCCTCTTCATGTGCTTTGTGATGAGTTTGCTCGATGCTTCTCAGACAGGGTGTCCACTATCTGGCTGGGAATTCCATCAGTGAGCCACATTGTAACAGCAGTTGCCTTGGGTGCTTTACCTGTTTGGGGTGAGTTTAAACCGATGGAGTTGCCTGAGGTCATTGGGGTTGTTTCCAAGCTGAAGCACACATACTGTGAACTGGACCTGGTGCCGACTTGTTTCTTGATGGGGTGTGTCGATTTTCTTTGGCCCAGTTTTCACCTGGATTGTCGGGTGTTCTTTGGCAGAGGGGGTTTACCCAGATGCCTTGAAGGAGGTGCTGGTGAGACCCCTTCTGAAGAAATCAACTTTAGACCCTAACATCAAGATGAATTACTGTCCCTTCTCCAACCTCCCAATTTTAGGGAAGGTTGTAGTGCAACAGCTTGAGGAGCACCTCATGGCCTTTGATGTATATGAGCCCCTCCAGTCTGGGTTCCAGGCAAGGCACAGCATGAAACTGTGTTCAGGTGCACAATTACCTCTTCAGGGCGAGAGATTGAGGAGAGGGAACAATTCCTCTTCTCCTTGATATCTCTCTCTCCTTAGCTTTGGACACTGTAGACCATTGTGTGTTGCTTGACTCCCTGCGGGGAATTTTGTGGACTCATCGGCACTGTCTTCTGCTGGTTTGAGTCTTGTCTCACAAATGGGAGGCAGTGGGTAGAGATGGGGAATCCCCAAAAAAAAAACAACCTTCTGTCCTGTGGCATCCCTCAGGGTTTGGTCTTGTCACCAATGTTGTTTGCCATGTACATTTTACCCCTGGCCTGGGTGAGATCATTAAGTACAGTTTGGGTTTTCATTGCTATGCTAATACCCAGCTGTACCTTTCCTTTGCCCCTGGAACATCTGGTGCAGTGGAAATGCTAAATTGTCTTGCTGAGATCAATGCCTGTGTGGCCTTCAGCTGTTTGCGACTTAACCTCAATAAGACTGAGGTACTGGTGGTGGAGTCTAACAGAGGGCGTGATAGGATGGCCTTTGGCACAGAGACAGGTTTATTCCTGGGTTCTGGGCCATTGAAGGCCTCCTGCTAGGGTGTGCGTTCTTGGCGTTCTCGACAGAGGTTTGACATTTGAAGCTCAGGTGTCCTCAGTTATCCGGACCAGCTTTTTCCATCTGAAGAATATCGCCCGGATCAAACCCCTAGTTCTGCCCATGGACTTCCCCACCTTAATGCATGCCTTCATGATGTCTAGGCTTGATTGCTGTAATGCTCTCTAGCTGTGCATCTCTGGAGGCACCATCTGCCAGCTGCAGCTGATGCAGAACGCAGCTGCCAGGCTGCTGATGGGACATTCGAAATACTGTCATGTCACCCCCGTGCTGTGTGAATTGCACTGGCTGATGGTCTGGTGGAGGGTCCTCTTTAAGGCCGTACATGGACTGGGCCCTGGCTACCTGTCTGGCCTTTTTACACCTGCTGCCTCGGTTTGCTCACTCCAGTCCTCCTCTAGGGGCCTCCTTGCCATTCCCAGGATGAGGTTAGAGACTGCCTGGGACAGAACGTTCAGTGTCGCTGGCCCCGTCTTGTGGAATTTGCTTCCTCCAGCTGTACAGGAGGCCCCTTCAGTTGAGGTTTTTAAGACCTGCATCAAGACTTTTGTGTTTAGTTGGACGTTCTCAGACACTCATACTAACATACTAAAATGCCAGCAGAATAGGCCTAACTGTCTTTCGTGTCTGCTCATTTGGTCAGTCTCCACTGCTCTTAAGATGGCGGCCTGGGAATTTCCCCATTATCTGTTTTAGGCCAGGTTCCCATTGGGGGCAGGGGTGCTGTTTTACACTAGTATTGCTGGAATTTTTTATTGTTGTGTATTTAATGTGTTTGCTATGTTTTAATTGTGTGGCATCCAGAGGATTGGGTGTCTCAAAAATAAAATTTGCCTTGCCCATTAGCATGGCTGCATCTGACAGAATGCCCCTCAAAACCCTGATTGCTATAGTAATATTAACATACCCCCTTTCCATGGCGTAGTGGACCCCCCTCCCAATCCCCAACCCCTGATTGCTATAGACATAAGATACCATGTTTCTGTAGTGTAGTGGTCCCAGTCCCCACCCTGTATCCCGCTCCCCGAATCGTCCAACAGAGGAAAGCCCTGGCAGTCTAGTGGCCCTCCCCCCAGTGAGGTGGTACCACTACACTGTAGAAATGGGGTATATTCAGTATGTCTGTTGCGAGCTATCATGTGTCAGGGATGAGGACCACTACACTGTGGCAAAGGAGTCTTTTATGTACTTGACTTTGCTTGGGGATCGGGGCAGGGGTGGTGGTGTCTACTACACTATGGAAAAGAGAATGCATTGTAGTGTACTACAATCGGGAGCTGGGCCGGAGAGGATCACATGCTCTGCCCTGGCCATTGTCGATCACCACTTGGCCTGGCACAAAGTTGGGGCTATGTTTTGCGACCCTAACTTTGTGCCAGTGCATCTGGTGGTATCTTTGCCAGAGCAGGTCTGACTATTGCGATGCAGGAATTATGCATGGGATACCCCTCATTTGCATGTCCACATGGCAGTATTCTGCATGGTGGAACAGTCGGGTATGCAGGGTGCATCCGGGGCTTCTAAATATATTGCCACACCCCAATGGCCCTCGCAAGTCAGGGATGCGCGGGCGTATCTGGGAATGCACTGCGCATCCTTTTTGAAAATGTGCCCCCAAATCTTTCCTAGTATTAATATTTTTAAACCCTAAAACTTTTTTGTGAATTTCCTCTGAATGGTTTCCACGTTATCTGTGTCTTTATTTTTGCACATGGGGACCATAATTGTCTAAGGCCCTGTACACATTACAAGTGAAGATTTGTACCGTTTTAAATAACTGTTTTAAAACTCACCACAGTAGCCCGTCCACATTATTGTTCACAGAGTTTGAACTCGATTGTAACACGGTGAACTTCCATCTCCATCAGCAGCGAGTAACGTTTTTAAACTCGGTAATCCTCTGCGATTGTAGTACGGTTATGTTGGCACCCTAATTGACAGAAAAATCGCATGCCCGTCCACACCACAAGGTAACACGCTTTCCTCCTTTAAAATGTTTTTGAAAACGGACTTGAGACTAGCTCGCAGCAGGGTTTAAGCACGGTTTCTTAACACGCTTTGAAACTGTGCTTAAATGCAGACAGGCGCCGTGTTTGCGCTACTTAAAATGTTTTAAGCACCTTAAAACGTTTTAAGTGGCCTGATGTATGCTCTGTACATGGCTCCCCAAATGTGCATACTGTAACTGGATATGCATGATATTGTTGTACGTAATCCTATTTCTTTCTCAGTCGGGTCCCTGTCGGTTATAACACCCAAGGATCTCTGTGAAATTTTCGATGTGATCAGTTTAGTACCAAGGTAGCAGACTACTTTTTTGAGTGTTATGTCTGGTTAAGCAACTCCTGTTTTATGTCGCGTGGCCTGTCCTGCATCTTGAGTTTTTGTTGAAAGGCACCGGAGAGTGTTTAAAAAAGTATTGGAATTGTTTTGCTGATTTGTTTGTTTGTTTGGGCAGCTGGAGTAAAGTCTTACAAAAAAAAAAAAACACACCACATTCTAGGGACATGGATATGTTGTTCATCCACACTCATTGGCAGGTATCCTTGCCGCTTTAAATCTTGCCGGAAGGTCTTCAAGCTTGCTCCTCCCACCCACCCGGGTGGTATAACTCTCGGCTCCACCCCATGGCGCCAGATCTTCCTTACAGCGGAAGCTCAGTTTCCCTCCTTAACGGCTCGTTTGAGACCAGTTCCCTATTTCTCCGTTTGCATGGATTTAAAAATAAATTTTGCGAAAAGCTTCGCGATCCGCGCGATGGACAAATCGACCGGATTTCGGAGATGCCCATGCGGGCAGAAGATGTCTGATGGATCCACACTCACGGTGTCTACTGTTGGCCTTGAGCACGACCCGCAGGCTTGAGAGATGTGCTTCATCTTTCTCGGCCCACGCCCCAAGACCGTATGCCCACTGTAACTGGGCCGTCCCCGAGAAGCGTTTCTCCGTGAAGTCCAAGGAGTCTGGTTGGCGTGTCCGCGGGCGGCGGTTTGCGGATCGCTTCCGAGCGGATGGTCGCCTCGAAGAGGAGGCAGGGGTCGATCTTCCTCGTCATGTATTTATCCCGCCTCTCTGGGCTCCTTCTTATTGCTACGTGTTTTTAAGGAGCTTTGTCTGTCCTCTTCACTAAAGGAGAAGGGCTTGCGCCTGTGGACCTTATTCTCGGTCCAACAAGAGGGACAGGGTAAGTCCCTCCGTCAGACGCTCTTGGGAGCGGGAAAGGTCCCTCTCCCGGCCGTCGACTCGCCGGGGTTGCCCGATCGCCGGCTTGGCCACTGGCACCACGGTGTCCCCGCCAGGTCAGTTGGATCGAGACTCCTGACCGGTGAAGTCGAGATTTTCTCGACCCATTGACGGGCTGTCGCCTTAGCAGCCGTATCCCTCTCCCGGTTCCCGGAGGAGTTGAGGATCCTGGGCTCGCCTGTGCCTCCGTTCCGAGCCCTCGGATGGACCATCCGGGAAGCCGGTGAGTGCCGGTTCCGGCCGACACCTCCCCGCACCGACTTCGAAACGGACCTCGGTCCGGATCTTCGCGTCCAGCCGATCCCACTGGCCATAGGCCGGTTCCCGTCTGCATTACTGCGGCGTTGTCATTGTCCTCGCCCTCCTCCTCGACGAGGGAGGCTTGCGCAAGAATTACGCCTTGACGTTATCGAGACCTATGTTGCAACAGTTCCTCCTGGCCGGGAGTAAGCCGACCCTGGCCGCTTTCCCGCCATTATGGCGTCACCGAGCGGCCGACAACCCTCGACTTATCCGGGAGGAGCCTATACCCAGGCCGGTTGTTCGGCCAAACCAGCTGCTCCACCGATTCGTGGAACCTCCGCCTCCACAGCCACCACATTGGGGCTTGACCAAGCGATTCTCGGTCGGCCAAGGGTCTACCCCATCGGCTGTCAGTTACCTCACTCCCGACCGACCTCGCAGGTGAAGGGTGGCTCAGGCCAGAGGCAGTTTTCGAGGACTCCTTCCGAGTCCGAAGATGATTCCTCCTTTTCTCCAAGCGACTGACTTGGAGTCTTCAGGAGGTCAGTCAATGGACCTATAGCCCGCCGTCCTTCCTAGGACTGCTCAGCTCATCTCGAATCCACCAGGATGGAGCTCGAACCCGCTTCCAAACGGGCTGGTATCCTCACGGAGATCTCCTGGACCGAGGATTCTCCCGGACGGAGGTTTTCTTCCGGGTGGCCGAGGCCATAGTGGGTCCGGCATTGAGCTTTGGCAGCGCCCTGCTTCCTGCCCTGCGCCCGGCCAGATGGCCAGGAAGTATGTCCTCACTGTCTTGTCCGTTTTTGAACACCCTCTGCTGGAGGGGTTGTTCACCGACAGCTCGCGCTACCGCAACGCCTTGGGATGTGGACAAACCTCCTGACAAGGAGTCCAAGAAATTGGACTATGTCGGGCGAAAGTCTCGCTAGGCCCTCTCTCTGCCTTCGTCAGGCCAGTTCGGCCGTCCTCATAGCACATTTTTTCTCATGCCCTGTTGGGCTCCCTGGATGAGGTCATCCTCATCTTCCCCCGATCTGCAGACTACGGTTACAGGTCGGGACCAGGGTAGGCAGGGCCAAACAGCAGCTCCAGACTGCTTTGACATATGGGGACTCGTATAGCTAGATGGTGGCGGTCAGTGGCTATATGTCAGGCGGCTTGGCTGAGGATATCCACCTTACTCAGATACCCAGCACAAGTTGGCGGATGTTCCCTTTGGGACTGACCTCTTCTGCCTGGGGTGGAAGGTCACCTGCAGAGGATCGAAGTCCAATGCTACCTTGACTCCTGTCTCTTCCACCAGAAGGACAGCGGCCGCAAGCCACAGCCTAAGCTCCTTTCGTCCTTCTGTGCCACTGGCGCGCTCGGCCCAGCACCAGGGCCAGCAGGCTCGGCCTTGGTATCCCAAACCCAAGCCGCGGCTTTCTAACAGGAGGCAGGAGGAAAGGCCCAGGAGGTCCTTCGGCCGCCCTCCTCAAGCCTGCCCAGTGACGGGCTGAGGGTGTCGCCCCATTCCCCGCCACCACCCTGGGTCCCCTTGGGGACGGCCAGCACTTCCGTTCCCGCCTGGTCCGCTGTTACCACGGACAGGTGGGTCTTGGAGGTGGTGGAAGAGGCCTGCCTCTGAATTCAGCAGGCACCACCCTTCAGAGCCGCCGCTCGGGGCTTCGGGATCCCCAGCCTCACTGGCGGCTCGCCGAGCCAACATGCCTCCTCCTCCAGAAGGAGGTGATAAGAGAGGTGGTGGACCCTCCTTCAGACCCAGGTTTGTGTCCAGGTACTTCCTGGTTCCAAGCGGACGGAGGGCTGGCCCCATTCTCACCACACACGACCTAAACAAGTTCCTAAGGTCTCGAACCTTCAGGATGGTCACTCTGGCTCAGATAATACCATCCTTGGAGCAGCGTGTGGTTCTGCTCTCTGGACTTGCAGGGCGCGTTTTTCACGTCCTATCCGTCCTCACCTGAGATTCGCCTGCTTCCGGCGGAAGGATCCCTCTTCGAGTTCCAAGCCATGCCTCGGCTTGTCTCCAGCTCCCAGGGTCTTCACCAAATGCATGGCAGTGGTGACAGCATTCTGCTTGGCGCCGAGGTCCGGGTGTACCCTTACCTGGACGACTGGCTGATAGCAGCTCCCTCCAGGAAGGAGGCGGAGTGGTCCAGAGATCTGGCCCTCCAGGTCTGCTCTCAACTGGGCCTCCTTATCAACGAGGCCAAGTCGGAACTCGAGCCGAAGCAGGTGATTCTATTCATCGGGGCGCAGCTCGACTCTCTTCGAGCCAGAGCGCGGCTCCCGGCGGACAGGGCCGAGGTTCTTTCCTCCTTTGCCCGATCATTTCTGGTTGGGCAATTGCGCCCTGCCCGAGACTTCCTGCGCCTCCTGGGTCTCATGGCGGCCTGCACCAGCGTGGTCCGTTGGGCCCGCTGGAACATCGTCCCCTTCCAGTGGAGGACATGGCCAGTGGGTCACAAGCGCTCGATCCTTTGGACCAGCTTGTGTCGGTGACACAGGGATGTGGAACTCCTCCAGTGGTGGACCTGCTCCAGATCATTTGCAGAGGCATCCTGTCATCCGCCTGAGCCGACGGTCCTCTTCTCGGACCGATGCCTCTCTGATGGGTTGGGGTGCCCATCTGGGAACACTGGGCTCATGGCCTCTGGTCCTCGTGGGAGTCCCGATGCCACATCAACCTGTTGAGCTCGACGGTCCGCCTAGCTCACCGCCTTTTGCTCCGTTCCTCCGGGGTCAAGTGGTCAGAGTCCAGACGGACAATACCACGACCATGTATCTATCTAAACCGCCAGGGGGGACGCGCCCATGCTTCTATGCAAGGAAGCTCTCCGACGGTCACTCCGTGGCGCAGCCTGGAGGCGGATCTCCCAGCCATTCACGTGGCAGGAGCCTCCAACACCCTGGCCGATGCCCTGAGCTGGATAGGGCTGCATCCCACAGTGGTCTCTCCTGCCGGAGGTAGTACAGCATCTGTTCTCCCATTGGGGCACCTCAGGTGGACCTGTTTGCCTCCAGGAGAATGCTGCTGGAGTCTGTTCCATGCCCGCCCCCTCAGCAGGGCTCGCTGCAGGGGATGCCTTCTTCGAGGCAGTGGACCCCGGGCCTCTTTTACGCCTTTCCCCCATTTCCCTTGATCCACAAGGTGCTTCTCAAGGCGAGGAGGGACAAGGCGCAGGTGATTCTGATAGCCCCAGACTGGTCTCGCCAGTTCTGGTACCCAGATCTCCTCAGTCTCAGCTCCAGGACTCCGCGGCAGCTTCCAGCTCGCCCGGACCTGCTCTCAGTCAATCAGGGGAAGGTGTTCCATCCGGACCTTCAATCCCTGCACCTGACGGCCTGGTTCCTGAGCGGCTAGAGTTCCAGGCTTTGGGTCTTTCCGACGAGGTCCTCAATGTAGTTGAGGCGTCCCATAAGGAGTCGACCAGAAAATGCTTGTGCCTTCAAATGGAAAAGGTTTTCCATTTGGTGTCAGGGCAAGGGCTTGGACCCTTCCTCCTGTTCCTTGGCAGCATCTTGGACTATTTATGGTCCCTTTCTAGTCAAGGGCTTAGGTTCGAGCGACCCTAAGGGTGCACCTGGCAGCCATCTCTGCTGCGAGGCGGGCAGAAGCAGTCGGTGGCGCAGGAGAAGGTGGTCTGCGCTTTTTCAAAGGCCTTGATCACATTTCCGCCTAGCAAGGGAACCCCAACCTCGTGGGATCTACTGCTGGTACTGGCAAGCTCATGGGCAAGTCATTCGAACCTATGCACAGGTGTGCTCTCTCACCTGTCGGAAGACCGCCTTCTTGGTGGCTATCACGTCCAGCCAGAAGGATGGGAGAGCTCCAGGCGCTCCATCGAGTCTCCTTACCTGGTCTTCCCACAGGGACAAGGTTGTCCTCGCCCCCACCCAATTCCTTCCGAAGGTGGTGTCGGAGTTTCACCTCAGGTGTTGACTTGCCGGTGTTCTACCCCAATCACACCTCGGAGGTCGAATATAGGCTCCATACTCTGGACCTAGAAGGCGCGCTATTATAAGGAGCGACGGCTGAAATTGGGAGAGGTTCGCCAGCTGTTTGTCACCTACGCTGAAGTCACGATCTGGCAGACCTGCAGCCAAGCGGACGATAAGCAGGTGGTAACTCCTGCATAGATCTCTATAAGTTGGCGGGCATGGAGCTCTCCAGAGGGATAAGAGCTCATTCTACCCGCCATACTGCTGCAACGGTGGCTGCTTCCAGGGACGTCCCTATCCAGGAAATCTGCAGGGCTGCTACCTGGAAGTCAGCAAACACCTTCATTACCTATTACCACATCGACCTTGAGTCACGCCGGGATGCTGGTTTTGGGGCCTCGGTTCTCCAGTCTCTCTCTCCCAAGTAAGTATTGGAGGTGTGCGCCTTGCCTCCCTCCTCCCGGAGAACTGCTAGGAGTCTGCAACATGAGTGTGGGATGAACAACATATCCATGTCCCTAGAAATACAGGTTACTCACCTGTAACAGGAGTTCTAGGAATGTATATGTTGTTCATCCACACGACCCATCTCGACTTCCCCGCTCGACGCACAACCTGGAGCTTCCAGCGGGCCAGATCTGGCGTCATGGGGCGGAGCCGAGAGTTATACCACCCGGGTGGGTGGGAGGAGCAAGCTTGAAGACCTTCCGGCAAGATTTAAAGCGGCAAGGATACCTGCCAATGAGTGTGGATGAACAACATATACCATTCCTAGAACTCCTGTTACAGGTGAGTAACCTGTATATCTTCCCCCATCCACCCCAGGTAAGGACACCATCCCTAGTCACTGCTCCCTTGCCTAGTGGGTTCAGTACTTGAGTGTCCTGGGACACTGTCCATAAACATTCCCCAGATGGAAGCACCTTGCTAATTGTTTTGTTTTCTGTACTCTGAGAACTGTTAAAAAACCAAAGGGATATGTCCCTTGCAGGACCTGGTATGGCCACAAGCCGACCATCCGAAACTATCGCTGGATGTGTGGGCATCGCTGCCTGTACTGCCCATGGGCTGGTGCACCAACCTATCACACTAGCCTCTGGCCCAGCCACCTCGCTCACCGACAAGGAGCTGCAATTCTGTCCCACACCACCCACCCCCACCTCTATTAAATAGTTTGAGGGGGTGAAGTCTTGGGAGTGGGCATGGTGACTGGTTAAGCTGGAGCAATAAGAAGCTTGGATTTAATGCTGTCTGGGGGGGGGCTTAGAATGAAAATCTATGTTGGCTTGGGCGTAGTGGTTATTGTGGGGATTTCGGATTAATTCTTGGGGTCTTGCTGGGCTTTATAGTGTTAAATAGAAGGGTATTGTATTGGGTTTGCTGCTAAATTAGGGGGCACATTGATGAGAATTGTCTATTGCTGGGTATCTTTGTGGTAATTGCTGGTGGGGGTTGTGTAAGTTTGACAGTATATTGCTGGTAAGGGGGCATATTACTTGTAACTAAAATGAGGGTGGGCTTGTGGCAGTCAGAATGGGCATCTTTGGCAGGATGTACAGTGTGTGGGGCAGTCAGAATATTAAATTGGGCATGGAGGTTTGGAGGGTGTTCAGTGTGTTTTTTCAACTGGAGGGTCTTAGGGAGGCGATCAGGGGGATTAGAAGACAGCTGGAATGGGGGAGGGGAGGGATGGGAAGGTAAGGTGGGGTATGGATCATATGTGACTAGATGTGGTCAAAATGACATGTCTCACAGGGCAAGTGGAATAGGTAAAAGACACATCTCAGGGGATAGGTGGACCACATGGTCATTCTTTAGGTAAGAGGAGTGGAACAAGCAACGTACGGGAAGCACTCTGTAGGGAGGGGGCTGCTCGGTGGGAGCAAAAGAGGGAAGGAGGGGTAGATGAGAGCAAAATCAAAAGCATCACACTTACAAATCGTTTTACCCTATTATATCTGGGAAATGATTGGAGGAGGTTGGGGGGGAGAGACTGAGGAGGGTGCGGCACCATAAGAAAGGATGGAGGGGAGTGACATGAGCCTAGCTTGGCGGGGAAATATGGTAGAAGGGGAGCACTAAATAAGGACATGTTGTAAGATGGCAGGAATGTGAACAGGCCGTGTCCAGGCTGGGAAGTCAGTTGGGGGAGGGGGTGTAGAGGTCAGCTTCAAGACAAGATTCATTGGATAAGGTGGATAGTAGGGTGGGAAGTGCAAGTCCGGAAGGGGGAGGGGTAAAGAAAAATTAGTGGAAGGTTGCTCGGGTGGGGATTGGAGGATTATAGCTCAAGAAGGGTGATGGGGAGGAATTGGGGGGTATTCTTCATTTTCCTAGGAAATGGTGGGCAGGAGTAAACTGAAGGCCGAGGTAGGGAGTACCTGTAGGGGCTAGTATATGAGGGTGGCCTAGGCTGATGGAGTTGGGAGGAGTAAGAAGGGGTTGTCGACAGGAGGAGGGAGCCTGGATGGATCAAAATGGGCTAATAGATTCCCAGGCTGACGGGAGGGGCAGGATTAAGCAAGGGTTTGATAGGAGGAGGAGTCTGGAAGGATCAAAACTGGCTAATAAAGTGGGGGGTGGGGTGAAGGTGATACTGATGGGGAATTCCATGACCAGGGGTAGTCAGTGGGAGGGGGTGGGGGGGAAAATAAAAGCAGCCCAGTCAAGGCTAAATGTATACCAGGACTATCTGTACACAAGGCCAAATTCCACCTATACTTGATAGCACTAGAATGTGGGTGATCCCCAGACTGCCTAGTACATCTGGGGACAAATGACTTGGAAGGGAACAGTGAGCTAGAAATACAGGCTAGGTTCTGGGAACTGGCAAGGGTTTGTCACTCTCTAGGAAGCAGAATTTCCTTCTCTGAGATTCTGCCAGTACCAAGGGCAACCGGGGAGAGCAAACTAAAACTCAGAGGGGTGAACCAGTGGCTTAGGGATTGGTGCAAGGCAGAGGGGTATGGGCTGGTGGGAGATTGGGGAGATACTTGGGAGGATAAAGGGCTATACGCCAGGGATAGATTACATCTCAGTCTGGAGGGGAGAGAGATATTGAAACTAAAACTTGGCTGGTTTTATAGGAGAGAGGTGGGTTTAAACTTGTAAGGGAGGGGAGGGTCAAATAAAAGATTGGCCTCAGAGAAGCTGTTTGTGGGTCCACGTCTAGGGCAATTGAAGAGTGAGGGGGATTGTGATGCAGATCTAAGGAAAATTGTGCAGAATAAGGAATGCTCAGGGCTGGGGAGATTGGATATGAAGGAGAGGTTGGGGTGGAGGACAGTACTGATTAATGCCAGGAGCATGAAAAATAAAATGCCTGAGTTACAGGTTATGCTGGCTGAAGGATCAGCGGACGTGGCAACAATTAGAGATATGGGCCACCTAGAGAAATGATTGGGACCTAAATTTTATAGGGCTATAAAATATTCAGGAAATATGGGGGTGTTACTGATAGTCAGAAATGATGTTGTGGTTAATGGAGTGGTGGAGGCTGAAGGAGTGGAGGAGATTTGTGGAACCTTGCAAACAAGGGGAGGAAAAAAATTGAAAATAGGGGTGGTATACAGGCCCCCACAATTGAGGCTGTGGAGGGTAAGGGTAGGGTGGTGGTCATGGGAGACCTTAATATGCCAGGGGTGGACTGGGACACCATGATATCCTCTGTAGCCAGGGAACAGCGACCGATGGACATTTTTTCAGGATGCTTTCCTGGTTCAACAAGTGGGGGAACCTACTAGAGAGGGACAGATATTGGATGTTGTCCTAGCGGCCAGTGATCAGATAAGAGGCCTGGAGGTGTGCTGTCCACTGGTGGGTGGAGACCATGCCACGGTCTGGTTTCTGCTGTATATAGGGGTGAGGAAAACCATACTAACACAGTAGTGGTAGACTTTAGGGGAGCAGATTTCGTGGGCATGGGTAGGATTTTGGGAGAGGTTGGACAAGATTAGGCCAGACTTGGATACTGGAAGACTGTGGGAGACAATTAAAAAAGGGGTACAGGAGGCTACTAACTACTGTACAAAATTAAGGCGAAAGCATGGTAGAACCAGTAAGCCATGTTGGTGGACTAGGAAGGTGCAGGAGGCAGTGAGGGATAAAAAGGCCGCTTATGTACATTTTAAACGCTCCGGGGGCAAGGAGCGAGGAGAGTATGAAATAGCGGCCAGGAGGTCACCAGAGTAGTGAGGGGAGCCAAGGTAGGGATGGAGCAAAACCTGGCTAGGGAAATGCGGAGGGGAGGGAAGGGATTCTATAGATACATGAGAAGGGAACAGAGGACGCAGATTAATAGGATAAAAATTATGGGAGGATGGGCTCAGGAAGCAGGGGAACAGGCAAAGGTGCTAAATGAGTACTTTGCCTCAATCTTTTCAGATGGGGACTGGGAATCCCTACAGGCTGATGGTAGGGAAGAGCATTCAGCTAAGGTGAGAAGTCTGTCTGAGACCAGTGGACGAAATATGGCTAGGGTACAGTTAGGATCAGACTCTGAAGGGGTGGGGAGGTTGAGTGAGGGGGATAAGTGGGGGGGAGAAATCACAGTAGATAGGGTGAGGGAGGCTCTTCAGAAGTTAGACTGGATAAGGCGCCTGGGTCGGATGGGCTACACCCGAGGGTTGTTAAGGAATTGGCGGAGGGGCTGGCAGGTCCACTGGCTGCACTCTTTAATATCTCTTTGCAGACACGATGGGTGCCCCAGGACTGGAGGGTGGCTTATGTAGTGCCTATTCATAAAGGGGGGGTCTAGAGAAGAGATGAGGAATTATAGGCCTGTAAGTCTAACGTCTGTGGTAGGCAAAGTAATGGAGGGCTTTACCAAGGAGAGGATTGGGAGGCAGCTAGAATGGTTAGGACATCAGGATGTTAAACAGTATGGCTACATTCCAGGGAGATCGCGTCAGTCCAATCTTATAGAGTTTTATGACTGGGTGATGGGAGCCTTGGACAGACATAGGCCGGTGGACGTCCTATATCTAGATTTCAGCAAG